>CM060962.1:12465699-12478199 GCA_030765045.1 Tenodera sinensis | reverse complement strand
AGTGCTGTTTGTTACATCATTGTTAGAAGTTGCAAGGTAAGTCCCACCATGGAGGAAATAATGAAACAATTATAAACCGAAATCAAGAGCATGAATTCCAGAATGGACAAAATGGAGACAGGAATGAAAACAGGATTGAGGAACTTTGATATCTAGAATGAAGAATTTCAGAAGTGAAGTAAAAACATAGAGATCTGAGCTGGAGGAGACGAAAGCTGAGACGTCTGAGACGAAGATGGAGTTTCTGGCGAAGTTCGGCGGGGAACTGGTTGGCATGAAGGAAGATGCGGAAGAACTTAGCGGGAAGGTGGGAGATCTCTGCCAGCACATGCACATTTGGCACCCTGGAAGGAAGAGTTGACCGAAGCTTCAAGGAACTGGATGCCAGGGGCAGACGGGATAGCACGGACCTAGAGAGGGAGCAACTAATGACTGAGGTGACAGTTGCCCCCGTCTCGATGAACGGAAGTGTGCGTCACAAGGAAGAGAAAGAGCCAGCTGAGGGACATCGTTGAGGATCCCCTAGAGGAGTGTGTCGGGAATGTAGCCAACCAGAACAGGTCGTGGAGGACAACCAGCTGAAAAGTGCACAAGCAAGCAAGAAACATGTGAGAACTGAAATAAATAAAACATCCATGGCTCTTTGTCACTATACCTGGCTCGAAGCCCGAGAGTGTCTTGAATACGTGAGAACTGACTTGGCGTGGGATGTGGAGGAACCATAGGAACCATCCAATCAGGCGACACAGTGCCGCGAATGGAAGAATGAAGGACATCATCACGGACAGCAGGATAAGGTGAAATCTTGTCAGGTACGAGTGAACACGAGTACAGCAGTGACCATAATACTACCAGATGCAGCGGAGGATATGCCAAGGAGAAAACTGGATCGACCCTATGAGTTAGAGACAGCATTGGGTGACACCTTGCCTGTGGAGGAAGAGTCCTGGCTGGAGTTGACCTTGGGGCAGAGCGTTATGGGTCTGTGGGTGTTTGTTGCGAGGGTGACTGAGAAGGTGATATTGGGAATGGATGCCCTCAGGAGCCACGAGGCGACGGTCAATGTCGGCAAGGAAGGCTTGCAATCGAGACAGGTGTGATAACGTGCTGGAGCCCCTGCGAGCATTTAAAGATTTGCAGGGTGACCCCGGAGGTGGTTATGATTGGGTACGCCAGGAGCAAGGTGGCAGAGAAGGGGCAAAGGGGAGGTCGATGGTCATAGAACCCTGGGGGTCGTTTCCACGTTGTGTGCAGGATGGTATGCCAACACACCTGTGTGCCAGGCAAGTGGAGTAAGACCTGTCACAACTGGCAAGGTGGCAGGCAGGGTGGCAGATGTCGCCTTACCTGGATCAATGGGCAATATTCAGCAAAATTACCAAGTATCATTGCCACCTGGAGAAGTGATACAATGGCTTCGTCTATTGTACCCAGGGGATGCTCTGAGAGAAGATGCTAATGGTACATCGGGATGGTCTGGCCAACTAAAATGGTGCTCATCAGGACGACCATCGTTAAGGAGGGAGCAGTGTGACATTAGGTCATTCAACAATATACAGACAAGAGGATGCCGGGTGACGTTGGATACATTGAGCAGTTGTGTGTGTACGCGTAACCGTAGTAATGGTGGCAAAACATAAAGGGGGTCTGAGGCTACAGGGCAAATAGCAACTGTGTGTGTGAGATCGAACAGCATGATAACACCGTAGTGTCCACAAGCTTGTAGAAGCATCTCTGCTGAGTCTTTGCACATGGAAAGAACTTGAAGGAGATTATGTCATGTCGGCTCCAGTATAAATAGGACAGACAGCGAGCAGTTTTTAGTTTTTTTGGTGTCAGAATAGTTGTTTAAGTCGTGTACAGTTAGTTTTAGTTACGAGGGTGACTCAGTTAACCTGTCAGCGAGTATGCACGTGTCGTCGAGTGATTGTATCGTAATAGTAAAGGTATGAGACAGTGAAACTGGAGAAAGACATTGAAAGACTGAGAAAGATTATCGGAAGAACAATTGTGAATTGCAGTAGTAGAGAAGACTTTAAACTGTGTTAGCAAAGAGAAGAAAATTGTGCATTTCTAGTAAGATTTAAAGGAAAATAAAGTGTTAGAAAAGTAACGGGACTTTGAATTTTGCTGTTGTGTTACATTACTATTATTATCAATTATTATTATTATTATCAATTATTATTATTATTATCAATTATTATTATTACTATCAATTATTACTATTACTATCAATTATTACTATTACAATTGTTATAATCGTTACTATTGTTATAATCGTTACTATTGTTATATTCGTTACTATTGTTATAATCGTTACTATTGTTATAATCGTTACTATTGTTATAATCGTTACTATTGTTATAATCGTTACTATTGTTATAATCGTTACTATTGTTATTGTTATTGTTATTGTTGCTGTTATTGTTGCTGTTATTGTTGCTGTTATTGTTGCTGTTATTGTTGCTGTTATTGTTGCTGTTATTGTTGCTGTTGCTGTTATTGTTGCTGTTAATACCAAATTCCAAAGTATTATTATTATCATCATCATCATCATCATCATCATCATCATCATCATCATCATCATCATCATCATCATCATCATCATCATCATCATCATCATCATCATCATCATCATCATCATCATCATCATCATCATCATCATCATCATCATCATCATCATCATCATCATCATCATCATCATCATCATCATCATCATCATCATCATCATCATCATCATCATCATCATCATCATCATCATCATCATCATCATCATCATCATCATCATCATCATCATCATCATCATCATCATCATCATCATCATCATCATCATCATCATCATCATCATCATCATCATCATCATCATCATCATCATCATCATCATCATCATCATCATCATCATCATCATCATCATCATCATCATCATCATCATCATCATCATCATCATCATCATCATCATCATCATCATCATCATCATCATCATCATCATCATCATCATCATCATCATCATCATCATCATCATCATCATCATCATCATCATCATTATTTTCACAGATACATGCACTAAAAATGAAGCTTCCATTAGCCTTGTCACCGGATACCAACATGGGAGGAACAAAAACAATATCACGTGCAAAAGCAAGAGGTCGTAACGTAAAACAGCAGCAAGGCATCAGCATCAATGAAATAGATGTCAAGGTGAGATCACAAAGTGTTGTTGTAAAACTGCAGATTTGTATGTTGTTTTGCTTATAGAAACAGAATAGTTAGTTACTGGCTCAAACTCAGCTTTTTCACTGTTAATATATAACTTAATCTTAGATATATACCTCAATACTCCTGATAATCACAATTATCAAAGCATGTCTAAAACATGCCAAGACATGACATGACAAGAGTTGATCGCTTTTCATTATTTGCATTTAATGTTTTAAATATCATTAACCATCGAGTTCTTTCCATTTTATGAATTGGAGACAGTATTGTGGTGTTCTTATACTTGGACTACTCTGTGACTAAAAGATTATCAGTGAAGAACAAACTTTTATTAGTGCAAACAAAGCTGCTATGAAGATCTAGATCATAGATGGCACTTACCAGCTTTATGAAAGGAGATGCTGAAGCTGGCCACTGTCATTGTGCATACATTTTAGGAAACTTATCACTCGCCCTAGTTCATGTTGAAAGTGCTGGCAACTTCCCAGCAGATATTTTGTTTTAGTTCTTCCAGGTTGTTTAGATTCATCTTGTACACTTTGTTCTCGTAAGTTACCCCAGATATGGAAATTGCTTATTGGAGCTCTGAGAAACCTTTCTCTGCTAATGGCAAACCATACACCAATCTTTTTCGACTCAACAGTTGATGTCCATACATAAGTGAATTAAAGTTTGCCTCTTTTTTAAGAGAATTATCAGAGAGCATGATTTTGCCTTTTTTAAACAAGATTGCTACAGCTCATATGGCCAATCTTTCAATGAGAACCCTCTTGCTCTAAAACACTAAACTGTGTTCACAAATATGCCAGTTGCTTATGACAGCAATTTATTTGCGTCTTTCACAGTGTTGAAAGGTAAAGTTAAACATCTTTATTGCAATTGCTATGTTTCTGTACAATACTTAGATCTGAACACTTTGCCATAATGACTGGACATACCTACATGCTTTACTGAGAGGATGAGCACCAAAACATTGCTGCAGTGCAGTAAATAATGCACTCAAGCAAGTACAGGCTACCACATGACAATAAATACAAGTAAAATTTTTAAGCTCATATTTAAATGCTTTGAAAGTTGAATTACAGTAGTTATTTGCTCTGTTCTGTATTTGAATGTATCAATAAACGATAATACATGCAATGTAGTAAAAATCATTTTTTTTGCTCCAAGAGTTGTGCTGCGATGTAATTTTGATATCTGGAATCATTCTAAGGCCATATCAAGTATAGTGTGTGACATGTCATGTAGCACATGCCCAAAGTAATGTCAAGCATGTGCTTCAAACTGCCACATGCCAAAGTAGCCAAGTTAAAGCACCCTAATTGACTATAGTTGGGCTGGTGGTATCAAAACTACATTGACTGTTGTATTTCTTCAGTTCCAGGAAGTTTTCGAGCATTGTTTATCTTAAGAAAAGACATTGCTCTATGTGTTTATGAAAGAATGTTAGTGTCTTTAAACTTAGCAAATCATCAGATGGTAAGACTCAATGCCATAACTGGAATTTGAATCAGAGACAAATGGTTTTCTGTCCCATTGCCTTAATCAAAAGGGTACAGGCAGAGGGGACACCTCATCCACTTCAACCTACACAGATCTACTGAGATATCCTTGTAACATGCCCGTACAACTTAAATTCTACAACTAACCCACAATTTTCCAGGTAAACCACAAGGTATTCTCAAACTAATTTTCAGCTCTCCCAATTACAATATTGTAAATACTTCAGATCCTGGATTTCACAAGGTCAAAAACTTGAGGTCAATTAATCATAATTAATGGTTCTTTCACATTTGCTGTGGTAAGCTAAATTTTTAAAGATAGCTCAGTGGTTTAGAGCAATGACACGGAAAGCCGAAGATCCTTGGTTATAAAATCATGTTATATTCATTTAAAAGAAAAAGTTTTGTCTTTATGGAGACTTGTGTGTCATCAATGTGTGGATCACAAATACTGTTCATATTTTGATTGATTTACTTCGTAATTCTTGCAGATTTTAAGAAAAATTGTGCATTTCTAGAAAATTTTGGTGGCTTTTGTTTAAAAATGATATGGTACAAATAAATGCAAAATGTTTTTAAATACTGATATAGAAGCAAAGGAATACAAACCAGTACCCATTTCACAATTAAAAAAAGCTTAAAGAATATATTCTTACCAAAAAAATGAAAGATAAGACAAATTACTCTTAATGTTAAGTATTATAAGTATTAACTGAAGCATTTTTAATGTCTAAGTATTAAAATTGAAAAAAGAATGTGCTTTAAAATACTAATGAATCTATATTCACTATCTGTATTGTACATTCATTAATAAAACTAAAATGTTTGTATTTTTTATTTACAGCCTTCTGAGGCCTCAGAGACAAAGATCCAGTTACCAGGAATGGAAGAGGAAGTAGGAAGTCCTAAAGATCAGGTAATAGAGTAAATTTTATGAATAAATGTCTTGTATACCTAAGCAATACAAAAGTTGCCCTGTTTAAGCTTGGATAACTTTGAATAGTACTCTCATAATTGGCAGTCAAACTTGGCCACTAAATGGGAACACAAAGTGAATGTTACAAACGTGTCAGAGGAGAATGAGTGCAAGATACTTCAAATGACACTGAAAGACAGAATCCACATTAGGAAATGAGAAGATGAACAGGCAGGAAAGACGTGATCCACATAGTGAAATGCCTCAAATGAAAGTGGGGTGGGTATGTGGCAAGTATGGAAAGAACGAGGTGGACCTACAGCACAACTATGTGGGACCCCCAAACAAGAAGGAGGCATGTGGGCAGATAAAGAACCAGATGGGCAAACCTGTTCACACAACATGCAGGGAAACAAAGGACAAAACAGGCTAGGAACAAGAATCAGTGGAAAGAACTAGCAAGACTACTAAACTTGTAGACAGCAGTGCAGAACGAGACCAAGTGTAACAAAAGCAGGGAAGTATCAGTATACAGATTGAAGTGGAAGAAGCGAAGTGCCAGGGAACAAATGTGCTCTTTAGGAGTAACTTCCCTAATGAGTGTACTTGAGCTGCCCTGGTAGGAGGCCTTAGCCCTTATGGGATATAATAGGCTCAATTCAATTCAACCTTAAATGATCCATCTGCTGCTATACTGCTCACAAAAGTTAAAGGCATGCAAATGCTGGCCAATGCTCAAGCAGATTGCTGTTACCAAGCGTAATGCGTGTACCGGCAGAGGTTCTGTACATAAGAGTATGTGAGATGCGTGTAGCACATTCGGCAGCGCTGGTAGGAGGGGCAAGCTTAGGATTCGCTGGAGTCTGCAGTATGGCCCGCTTCCATATGCCTTTAGCTTTTGCGAAGATTATAATCTGTTCAGCATGCACATGTATTCTTGAGACATTGGAGTAGCTGTTGAGGTGGTTAGATGCAAGATTGATGAAAAATGGCTTAAAAAATTGTCGTTGTTGGCTAATGCTGGATTTCTGATAATGAAACCATTCATCCTCAACATTTTTCACTCAGTGATGCCATGTTGATGATAGCTGGACAACATTGAAGATGGTCTTGATCCATTTCCTCTTGAAGATCACATAAGGGGAAAGTGGTGAAGAATAAACCCCAATGCTATGAAGATGCTTTGCTAGACAATCATGGCTTATGAAAAGTCTAAAGATTGCAGCTGCACCTTTTCTTGGGTATCCAGGGATGTTTTGATTTGTGATAGATTCCCATCCTCTTGGAATTGTAGTTTATAATTATTTTTATTGTGTGGAATGATAGTTGTGCAACAGGCTTTTATGTACTACTGCAACCCTGTTCGTTGTCATTGCCAGACAGTCCACAATGTGCTGATACCCCTGAAAAACTATTCTTTAATTTGGTGAGATGGAATAAACTTGTCCAACACTCGAGGATTTGTTGATGTTTTGGTGTCAAAATGGATGTTATAGTTAAAATAACTGCTCTTGAGTTAGAAAGAATCACTACATTCTGGCATTGTGTTATTCTGTACAGAAGATTTTGAAGTGTTGCGCGTATGGCTTCAACCTCTCTGTGAAAATTTGTGGTACCCAATCCAAGGGGTTTGTAGAAGGAGAAGAGATGACACTGCTTCAAAAGTTGTAGATCAATGTTAAGGATACTTATTATACTTTCTGACTGCCTTTACACCTGTCAGTAATGATAAATTTGCCAAGTGAAGAATTTGACTAATGTAAGCTTTATGTAGATTACATTGTTCAGCTCTGCAAGAATATTGTATGTCATAACTGGCCGGGAGAGCTCGGGGTGCTGAGCACATCCCCCCAGTACTGCACCTCACTAATGACATCTGTAGTGGGCAGAGGTGGGGGACACAGCGGCTGGGCGGTAGGCCTTGGCCCTTCATGGGCTGTTGCACCGAGGGTTTTTTAATGACATATTTGTCACATCTTTTTATGCTTTTTCTTCCAAGTAGAAACACAGAGTGCAACTATTATACAAAGACTAAATTGTTTAAGGCTGGCCATGTTAACTTTCGGCAACTGGTATACAGTTAAATGAGTAAGAACTAGTCTGAGCATATTCAAGTACGACCACGTCAGTGCTGTTCGTTGTTGACAAGAAAGGAGAGGGGAAGAAAACATAAAAAGATACCTCATGGTGCTAAAACCACAATGCAAACACTGCTCCAGTAAAAAAAAACAAAGTAATGGTGCCTTTGTAAGTCATCTTTTATCTACAAAAGCATTTACTATACTGTTGAATCAAGTTTGTACTTTTCAACTGGAAGGGATATTATCGGATTGCAGACTCTGAAACACAGTATGTGCTAGCACCTCTGTATCAATTTCTAGGAACTTTGAGGCTTTAGGGTCACAAAAAGAGCACCTTGAATAGCTTGCAGATTCCAGTTGTACTTTCATTTTGCACCAATCTCTTGCAAGTTTTTCAGTTACTGAAGATTCCCTTTCTTCAGCTCTATTACCATTCTGTTCCATGAATGTGATTACTCTTAGTTAGAACCTGCTGTATAATTTCTGTGTTTCCCCATACCAGTGTTTCACAGAATAAGCACTCATTAGAACATATATAGAAACAAATGGCTGTATACAACTAAAGAATGAAATGCTTTTTGGTTTGGCACATGCTAACCATGTATAAAACAGTTCACACCTCTCGCCACCCCATTTGCTTACGCTCTGCTAATTCCTTCGCTTAAGGATCTTGAACCAATCAAACTAATTGATAGCTAGCCACCATCTTGTCCAGCTGATGACAGCATCAATGTATCTTCAATGACACATCGATGACCATAAGAATAGAAATGATGCCTCAGTGCCGAGCATCAGAATGCACTGCATGCCTTCCCTCTTTCATGAATCTAACAGCATTAACGGTAATCAAGCTTGCAGTGGCAGCATGTGAATTTTCAATATATCTCATTGTCGGTAGTGAATACTTGGAATATTAATGCAATGATTATACAGTGATAAACTGAAGTTACAGATTGATTGCTTATCTAGATATTAAGGTGCAGTCATTATACAGTGGCAACAGTTATCCAGTGAAATACAGTAGTTTCCCATCTGAGCCTAAAGAAGAAAAGAATTGAAAAGAAAGTGAACAAATTCAAGTAAACTACAGTGGTTGTCCATATCAAGAAAGCAGTAATCCAGGAAAACCTACCATACAAAGAAGCATTGCTAACAGTACAGAGGTATTTTTTAGAGGTGGCGTGTGTCGTAATGTTGCGCAGTAGTTCATGGTCGAGTCCACTTGTCTATTGCAAGATAAAAGCGGTGTCTGGTTAGTATCTCTTCGACTTCTAGCCCAGTAGCCAGCAGGCTGCTGGTGGAAACTTACCCCCACCATCGCTTTGCATGATGCTCAGATATGCGCAAGTGACAAGGTCACGCGCCACCTCTAACAAATACATCTGTAACATGCAAAGGCACGAGTTCACAACAGTTTGGAATGGAAATAATAAGGCATATGAGCAAGTACAAGACAATGACAAATTGAGGTGTGTATCATTAATATCAGAAAATGATATGAATTGCTTGTGGCAGCTGATATTTGTATGTTTCTCTGGATGAAACTGGGTTATATTTCCCATTTACCATCATCCTAAAAGGAGTGTTCAAGCACCTTCATCCAAGTAAACAAATGTTTTTAAAGGCCCTAATAACCTATCTGTTGACAGGCCCTTAAACCCTACCCACTCAGTCACTCATTTAAAACGATTCATAATAGTTGCAGATTATTGTGACTGGGATAAATTTAATGTTCAAAAATGCTAAAATAAATGCAGTCTATTTACAGAACATCATGAGCCCCACTTTTCATGATGTTTAAAAATTATAATTTTGTTTGTTAACAATGCTGTGAATTGCTAGTATCATATCAGTGCCACCGATGTGCCTGAATATCATTCTGCAGGAGTTCTTTTATATGTCAATAAATTACTGACATAAGACTGTCCTTTTTAACCACACTTAAAAACCATTGGTTTGCACTATGCTTGAACCTGCAACCTTAGGATTGGTTGGCCAGCGCTTAACCAACTGAGCCACCCAGACTGACATAAGTTAGAGATTATAATGAAAATGTAACATATCAGATTTGTCATCAATTTTTGCATAGGTACTACACCAACATCTACTCCACAACATGTAGAGGACAGTCAGCTACTATGCCCAACTACAAAGGGAAGCCATAGAAATCTACAAACACAGAGACAACTTCAATCGAAAGGAAGAAGCACTCCATGTACAGAAACCATGGATACCCATCTTAGATAACCTTTCAGACATACACAACAGCAGTAATAAAACCCCACCTACACCCAGCCTGCCAACTGATGCAAGCCAATCACCACCTTAGTCTGCGTAACAATGCCTCACCCACCCCCATTATTTAAGAGCGCCAACAATCATTGCTTCCACATTCAAACTCTGACCAGCACAGATAGCATATCGCCTTACCCTGAAGATGCCAAGTGCAGTACTTGGCAAAACGTTGGTATCTTCAATGCCTTCTAGACACAGCCTACAAGCCCAAAATAGATCAAACTAGCCAATAGTCAGGACACCGGCTGTGAAAGCCTAACTTTATACATTTATGCCTGAGTTGAATGAAATTCTCAGATTACATAACTCTGCTTTTCAAATGGGAAGAGTTCTGATCTGCAGCCAATGAGATATGTTTACAGGCGTTGCAAGCTCATTAGCCCCACTCTTCATATTTCTTGGCACATGTCAAGCCCCACTTAAGGGGAAAGTAATATGACAACACAGCAGGACTCCGATTTGTTACCGGCCTGGAGGTGCCCAAGGACAAACTCCTTTCCATTTATTTTGAAAAGCACAGTAACCTTCTAATCATTATTTTGCAACAGTTGTGCTCCAGTGGCTGAACTGAAACAGGTGGTGTTGGGCAGTTCAAATAAAAGTTTGATTTGATGTCAAACTTAATCATTATATCTCTAAAAATGCAGCCATTAAAGAAAATTGTAACTGCCCAAATTGATTGTGTTCATTCTGTACTAGTTGCATTTAGAAAGGTTTCAAACGATACTCACTTGCAAATGTGACAAAAGTAGCATTCTTTTCTGACCATACCGATTGAGTAGGGTTTTTTTTTTTTGTTGCAAATTCCATTTCAAATTATATTCAGTTAAAAGTGTGACAAAAGCAGCATTCTTTTCTGACCATACTGATTGAATTGGTTTTTTCGATTGCAAATTCCATTCCATGCAACAAAGACATGTCCTCATTTATAGTTTTTAACAAACAAATTGCATGATATTTGGCTTGTTTAAAGTTAACACTCACAGCCTCTTACAAAGAAGCAGCATATCATTTGCACAGCCATGGAAAAAGTGATTGAGCGCATTAGGAGAGCAGAATATTTCGAAGTCCCACGTCGTGTTGCAGTGCAGTTTACACAAGTCAATATTTTCCAACATGCAGCTGAGTTTAATGATAGTCTCTATTCCATATGTTATCGTCTGTTGGACACACAAATGGACTGTCACTAGTCACATTTGTATACATACAAATAAATACAAATGCCTGTGTGATTCAAGACATAGCCTATTTGTGTGTCCAACAGGTGACACCATATGGAACAGAGACTGTCATTACACTCAGCTGCATGTTGGAAATATTGACTTGTGTAAACCGTATTGCAACACTATGTGGGAGTCTGAAATATTCCCTCTCTTGATGCGCTCAATCATTTTTTCCATGGCTGTACCTTTTCTACATCTTGCATGAGATATATCAGATGTATTTAATGTTGGTCATTCATATATTTATGTTTTACTTTCTTTTGTTCAGCACAGCGGAACTGACTGTAAGGAGCCTCCTATGAAGAAAGCAGCAATAGATCAGTCACATAAATAAGAACCTGTGTGAACGAGTTTGTTGCAAACATCAGACCAGTGCTGGAATCAGCTGCTTTTCCTTACGGCCCCCCTTTATTCACTCCTCTCTCTCTTTCTTTCTCACATACACACATATACAAGGCAATATACCACCATGTGAGTATGAAGGAACAAGGAACTTTTCACAAGTTTTTTCAGTCATTTTTACAAGATTTGCTGAAGTTCCATTTTGCAAATAAACAACCACAGACATTGTGATATGCTGTAGGAATATGAAGTGAAATGAATTTAAAACAGTGTAGATGAGAATACAAAGGAAATCTGTTTTGTATTATTTAACAGAGAATTATAAGTTATACTTTTAATTAAATGAACAAGGACTGATGTGTGGATTGGCATTATTTAAGAAAAACAGTAATTATTAATAAGTAAGTTCAGTGAATAGATAACCATAATGGAGCTATATCTCATTCATTTCACATGTATTTTCATTTTTTATTTGTTTCCCTACATCACTTTTTCCTTCAGCTGTTTCGCTTCTCTGTTTTTGCTTTCCACTTGCATTTGTAAGTGCTGTTATTTCAAACATATTTTGTTTTGTTTCAGTTGATCGGGTCTTTTGTTTGAATGTGCTATTTAGATATTTCATGACACATAATATGTACTCTTATAACAGTTCAGTGCACAACCACAAAATGTAGTCTTATGATGTATCATATTGAACAATTGATTCCATTACAATCCTGGTACTCCAACAGAAGGAATGTAAAAATGTTTGTTTGTGAAAGGAAATATTGTTTTTCAATTCTTTTAGCACTTTTATCTTGTTTATACAAACTTCATATGGGAGAAAATAAATATAATTACGGGCTCAGTTTAAAAATGTAGAAAATTATGAAATATGTAATATTTCTTCTACATTTCTTTAGCTAATATAGGTACCATTTAAGTT
>CM060962.1:12385699-12458199 GCA_030765045.1 Tenodera sinensis | reverse complement strand
TTCATGGTATAGGTATAAAATATAAGCCCTGGCACAACAGCCCATGAAGAGCCAAGCCTTACCGCCCAGCCACTGCATCCCATTACAGGCATCATTGGTGGGGTGCAGTACATGGTCAGCATTCCGATCCCTCCCGGTCAGTTATGCAGTCTTCATGACCTGAGGCTGCTACTTTTCCATCAAGTTGCTCCTCAATTGGTCCCCCGGGACTAACGAGGTTGAGTGCACCCTGCGCCAAACCTCCCAAAGGGGATAAAATCCCCATGCTGGTACCGGGGATCGAACCCGGGTGCTCCGTGCCAGAGACAAGTGCGCTACAAACTGTGCTACTGAGGCAGTCAAGTATCAAATATGCTACCATTTAATGATACTCTTCAGTAATACAACAGGAATTTCAGCATGGAATTCCCTGTACATGTAATTTTTGTACATTTTACACACTCCAAATTTCATGTCATTGCAACAGCATTACACTTTGTGGATAATGGAATTACAGGTTTCACATTTAGCAAGTTGATAAGTACAAATTGTCCTTAGTTTAGTTATTTACGCATAATTTTCATGACAGTGGCACTAATTCCCATTCAAATAGCTCCATAATTTATCACCAAGTGGGATGGCTAAAGCTGTAACGTCTATGGCCGACCTTTCTGTCCTTGGGTTTTTCAAGGAAATTCCCAGGTCACTCAGGATGCTGGGAAGATATTTACCTTGCATCCCGTTTCAATTCCTTTCATTTCATTCTCTCTATCCAGTCATTCCAGGTTGTAAGAGTCAGGGGATTTGCCATTGGGCTGTGCTGCAGTGGTGCTTGCAATCTGGAAATACAGTGCTCGGCTAAGAGGAGATGCTGTGGTTGGCCAGCTGTCATCCAGGAGGACTGATTGTTCAGCTGGAACCGGTTGGTTGTGCAGTCTGCTGGAACCCTGGAACTCCATTGGGCACCCACCATTGTTGTACTTCTGCCTGTGATGAGTGCTGGCCACCTTCATATCATCCTTCCTTCCAGGGTCTGATGCACAATAAGCCTTCAGCCGACGTGTCCGAATCCCCACTGTGACAACTGTTAGAGGTGTAAATATGTGCCATCTGTACTGCCTGCATCTGCTTCTCTCAGAAGGCCAACTTATGCAGTGATGGCAGTATTCATCAATGCCAAGCTTTTCTTATAAAACTGATGTTAGGAGTGTGTGGCACAATTGCGAGATCTCCCTCTCATACTCTTGACTGTTAGTGGTAAACAGGCAAAAACATTACAATGCATGCAGAAATGCCAACTGTTACAAATTAATGGTATTTGCCCCTACTATTACCTCTTACAAATGGTAAGATAAAGATTTTGAATACTTAGCGGAACTCGTGTTTTATAAAAAGGTTGTGCAGAGAGAGCAAAAAAGTTCTGAACCAGCTGCGCAGTGTTTTGCCTGTCTGCATCCTTGGTACTCATTCCTGTCTACTGCTATCATAGAAAGGTGTGGATGAAACTATACAACATTTTTATAACTACTCTTAAAGGCTTTACTTACCAACTTTATGAAAGGAGATGCTGAAATTGGCCACCATTGTCCATACATTCATTTCTGGCACCTCTTTAGGAAACTACCCATCCCTCACCATAGTTCACGTTGAGTAATTTCCACAAATTAGTGTATCTATCGGTCGTGAGGTAAGACATGAACAATTCTTGTGCATAGGGGAAGCTGCTTTCCTCCCCTCCCTCTCTGCAATGGGAATAGATGCATCAGGTTTCCGCAAAACACAACAGCGCATAGGTGAAACAATTGCAGTTCACATGAAAGTAATTGTTGGCACATGGTTACAGTTATATCAAAATTGTTGTTAGCTAATGCTGGATTTCTGACAATGAAGTCATTAATCCTCTTGCTGTCCAATATTTTTCACTGATGGATGGGGCCGGGCATATTTGAAGGTGGTCTCGATCCATGTCCTCTCGAAGAGACTTAGCAGTAAATGTAACCGCTTTTTAGAGAGCACCATATTTTTATGTTTTGGCGGTCACATCGCTCTCTCACAACCCCCAGAATGTCTGGAGGACCACACCTGTCGTCGGTTTACGGGTCTCACTGACCTGACTGGGAAAATTATCAAAATAAATTCACCAACCATATCCTCTGATTACCAATCAGAGGACGTATTACATGCCATAACAGGTCAGCATGTTAGGGGTTAAGGTTTTATAGAGAAATTAGAGAAATGGAGAGGTTGAAAAAATAAAGACTCCCTAGCCCTCAGGAACCCTAATAGCATCGGGGTCGGAAGAGAACAAGAGATGACCAAGGTAAGGTCAGATAGAAAAGTTACAGTGAGGAGCAAAACACCAGTAAGTGGAAGTAATGTTCTGCTCAGCTTGGGTACCTTGTGGTCGCTATTCACATATCCCCTAGACGGAGACCCCTGAGTAAAGTTATATCAAAATTAGTTTATTCATTATAAAGCTAATTGTTGTACATATTTAATGACATTAGCAATATGCACTAATGCTATGCTAGCGAACTTCACTCCTTCATGGACAGAAACGTTATGACTTCTGCACATACATGTTTGCGCAACTTCCCCCACCATCAGCCTTTCAGTTGGAGTGCCACTGCGCATCTAAGGGATTTGCTCATGCCTCATCTCACGACCTATATCAAGCTACCTGCCTGCCTGTCTTTAAGGAACAGTGAAAAGGTTATTACATTGAATATATTCAATAAGTTTTCGGTGAAGTATCCTACCTTGGCTATAAAGATCTGATAAGGCGTGATAATGGACAATGCCTCTTACCATCCAGTAAGAGCGGAGCACATTCCAAAGAATGCAGGCAAAAAACCTGAAGTGTTATCTTAGCTGAGATCTAAGAATCTTTACAATGCGATACGTGTGATTACTGCAATAACAATGGCTCTCATGTGTTCAGTAATGCAATGGTTTATGTAACAACAAAGAGAACAGTTAAATACAGGTTATCTGAAGGAGGTAAATTGGGCAGTGGCAACATTAGTATTGTTTACATGTACACGTGCAGATATTATGTAACCAATAGCGTACTAGAGGTGGAGCTCAGTGAGGAGCGTGGAGGAATACGCTACTTTGTTCCAACAGCAAACAGATTATAGCTATGTATACATATATAGAACGGATGTTGGAATGTATGAAGTTGATAAACTCCAATACCAGTTGACCAATCATCATGAAAATTGGCACATCCAAGTGTTTTTCATGGAGGAGTTAAATAGACAGGGGACGCAACTGGTGTGTCTGTGGATGCTTTGTGACCACGTTATAGGCAGGCTGGATATAAGCCTGGAGAGAAACAGTATCGCCACTTATATGTTCTGTGATCATCACTTCCAATTCCAAGCTTGGTGTATTGCTATTATTACCCAAAGACTCCGATTAACATGTAGGGCTTTACTAATAATGTATATTTCTTACAGCTTCACGGGTGATCAGCCGTGTGAGGTTTAAAAACATTGAGCTTTCGGCCATTGTAGACTCTATGGCCTTCGTCAGAATGAAAAATGACCGTTAGCTTTCCACTCCCCATGGGAAGTAACAATGCCAGTTTCTGGAACCCCAAAAGTAAACTGCTGAGAAACAGAATTCATTCATGAAATGTCAAACGTGAAGTGATTCTATGTGCATGCATTGTTTATATTGGAAGTTCAGTCGCAAAAGGACTGGTATGAATTCTTTCCAAAATTTTATTTTCAGCATGTCTTTACAGTCCTCAAAAAACCCAACAGGAATGTCAGTAGAGAGCAGCATTTGCAGAAATTATTGCTAGAATTCTTGTGAGTGCAAGGGGAATATGAGAGAAAATCCAGTACTTGGATAGCTCTCCCATTTTAGGGTTATCATAGACCCGCCTGCTAATACATGTGTAGAACAAGACGATTTTAAATATAAATGATAAAGGATGAAAAATGAATTTTTTCTTTACCTGATTAGCCTCCCTGTATGTAGGACTTACACTCCCTAGAACTTATAAGCCAATGCCTAGGGTCAGATGCCTGTCAGGGAGCACAGGAACCTATGGGCCTGACAGAGTGAAGACCTGGAAGCGAGTAGTCAACCAAGCACCAGGTGTCATAGTGAGGAAGAGGATGATATGAAATGCAGGCAAAATTGATGATTGGAAAGGTGATAATGAAGCAATTGGTGGAATTGAGTGGCGGGGGAAACCGAAGAACCCAGAGAAAACCTGATCTGAGGCCAATTCGTCCATCAAGAATACCACATGCAGGTCTCTGGGATCGAACCCGGGCCGCCTACGTGCTAGGCAAATGTTGTAATTGCTTGGCCACAGCGCCACCTTAAGTACTAATTCACTGGTCAACAGAGAAAATGTTAAATAATTTCTGCTGATTCTTACATATTTGCATGTGCCAAATCCAAAAATCAAGTCAGAAATGCTCCATCACCCACCAATTTTTTGTAATATTAAAAAACTCTTATCATGACTATTAGTATAGGGTGGTAAATGTGCTGATTAAAAGAAAGTAGTTTTATCTTATTAGGTCAACAAATGACATATTTGCTTTAGGTGATCGTTGTCTGTGGCTTCAGGAATGGCAATGTCCAACAATGAGCCTCTCCAAAACTGCTTTTACCGTCATGGTGAATGTTTACTCCAACAGCAGACAAGGAAGGTTTGTTGCAGATACAAACTGTCCTGCATAGTTGCCAAAGAAGTAGAAGCTAATAGAAGCCAATCCTGTGTGTTCTCAGTTGTAAATTAACAAGTGTGGTGTTTATTTGTGTTTTCTTAAGCATTGGGAATTATGAGGATAATGTCTCGCAAATGTGTAAATAACAAAAACAATTGTTATATTTGAGGTGAGCACAGAGGCAAAATTTGACTTCTCGAATTAAAAGAGCTTATGAATGTTATTTTGACAATAACATTTATGAGAATAGGTTTTGGGCTCCAGAAATCTGTTGTGCTAAATGTACAATACTATTAACCGGCTGCTTAAAAGGGAACCGTCATATGCCTTTTGCAGTTCGTATGACATGGCGGGAACCTAAAGATCATATAACAGACTGCTACTTCTGCTTGACAAATATATCTGGAATAAGTTCTAAATCCAAACACACTGTTAAATATAAGCTAACATGCTAAGCAAATGTTAGCTTATAAGTTCCAAGTGGTGGCCAAGAGATATAACTGCAAAATACCAGTAAATAAATAAAAAACAATGGCATTCATAGGTAAATATGGAATAAGAACTAAAATTGTTTTGGAAAATAAAATAGTGGAGCAAGTAACACACTTTAAGTATTTGGGGTGCAATATTACGTATAAAAGGAAGATAAAGACATAAAAAACAAAATATACAAATTCCAGGCTATATGTGGAACCATTAAAAGAACTTTAGGTCGGAAAACAAGAAAAGACTCTAAACTTAAATTGTATAAAACATTGGCTGTTCCTTCTTTGTTATATGGAAGTGAAAGTTGGATAATAAAAGCAAAGGATATTTATCCTCTAATTACAGTAATATTATCGGTTGGTCCATTTGAATATGGATAAAATGACATCACTATATGTACAAAGATCACCAAAGAAAATCATACCGTAGCTCCAATCTGTCACGTTATTTATCATTGTACGAAGGTGTGTTGATTTAGGCAACGTACGGCGATGTTCCATTGCACGAAAGTTCTACCTGGAAAATCCACTGGAATGGAGTGGATAGAGAGGGCAGAAAAAGAGGATCAGGATGGTTGAGAGAGAGAGGACAAGATGAGAGCAGAGAGTGGAGGGAGAAGAGCGACAAAGATGCTCAGAGATCGGGACACACGATAGAGAGGAAGCCAGATGGGAAGAGAGTCGGGAAGTGGGTCGTAAGGGGGCCGAGAGTCAGAGGGGTTGTGAGTTGTGAGGCGGTTGGAAAGGCGTATTGTGAGAGGGTGCGAGAGAGGCTCCATGAGAGGGTCCTTGAGAAGGTTCGTGAGGGATTGTGGGGCGTTTGGAGAAGCGGTTCGTCGAAGAGTTCGTGAGGGGGTCCGTGAGGGAGATCGTGAGGGGGTCGGTGAGGGACCTCGTGAGAGGGTTGAAGAGAGGGTTCACCAGAGGGTTCGTGAGAGGGTAGGCCTGAGGGTTCAGAGAGGGTTCCCCAGAGGGTTCGTGAGAGGGTTCGAGAGAGGGTCACCAGAGGGTTCGTGAGAGGGTAAGCCAGAGGGTTCGAGAGAGGGTTCCCCAGAGGGTTCGAGATGGTGTTCGAGAGAGTGTCCGTGAGAGGGTTCGCGGAGGATTCGTGAGAGCGTTCGCGAGAGGGCTCCTGAGAGGGTTAGGTAAGGGTCCGTGAAGGGTTCGTGAGAGGGTTCACTAAGGGTCTGTGAGAGGGTTGGTGAGTGGTTTGTGAGAGGGTTTGCTAAGGGTCTGTGAGAGGGTTTGTGAGAGAGATTTCGCGAGAGGGGTCGCTAAGGGTCCGTGAGAGGGTTACTGAGTGGGTTCGCGAAGTATCCGTGAGAGGGCTCATGGGAGGGTTCGTGATGTGACCATTAGAGGGTTCATTAAGGGGCCGTGAGTTGGAACGTGAGAGGGTTAGTGTGAGGGTTGGATAAGGGTCTGTGAGAGGGTTCGTCAGAACGCTCGCTAAGGGTCCGTGAGAAGGTTGGTGAGATGATTCGTGAGAGGGTTTGCGAAGTGTCCCAGAGAGGGCTCGTAAGAGGGTTCGCAAATGTCCGTGAGAGGGTTCGTGAAGTGTCCGTGAGAGGGTTCGTGAGGGGGTACGCTAAGGGTCGGTGAGAGGGATCGTGAGAGGGTTGGCTAAAGGTCTGTGAGAGGGTTTCTGAGAATCTTCGTGAGAGGGTTCGTGAAAAACTTTCGCTAAGGGTCGGTAAGAGGGTTAGTGAGAGGGTTCGCTAAAGGTCTATGAGAGGGTACGTGAGAGGGTTAAAGAGAGGTTTCGCTAAGGGTCTGTGAGAGGGTTCGCTAAGGGTGCGTGAGAGGGATCGTGAGAAGGTTCATCAGAGAGTAGGTGAGAGGAATCGCTAAGGGTCTGTGAGAGGGTTGGTGAGAAGGCTTGTGAGAGGGTTGGCTACTGTCCGTGAGAGGATTGGTGAGAGGGTACGTGAGAGGATTCGTGGGAGGGTTAGTGAGAGGGTTCGCTAATGGTCTGTGAGAGGCTTGGTGAGGGCTCGTGAGAGGGTTCGCTAAGGGTCCATGAGAGGGTTCGTGAGAGGGTGGGTTCGAAAGTGTCAGTGAGAGGGTTCGTGAAGTGTCCGTGAGAGGGTTAGCAAGAGGGTTCGCTTAGAGGCCATGATAGTGTTCGTGAGAAGGTGTGAGAGAGGCTTCGTGATTGGGTACGTGAGAGGGTTCGAGGGTACGAGAGGATGCTCGTGAGGGGGCCCGTGAGAGGGTTCGAGATGGTGTTCTAGGGAATGTCAGGGAGAGGGTTCGCGGAGGGTCTGTGACATGGTTCATGAGAGGCAGCGCAAGGTGGTTCGAGAGAGGGTACACTAAGGGTTGGTGACAGGGTTCGTGAGAGGTTTGGCAAGAGGGTTCGCCAGAGGGCTCGTGAGAGTGTTCGAGAGAGTGTAGGTGAGGAGGCTCGTGAGAGGGCCCGTGAGAGTGTTCGAGATGGAGTTCGAGTGTCCGTGAGAGGGTTCACGGAGGGTCCCTGAAAAGGTTCTTAGAGAGCTCGTGAGATGGTTACTTAAGGGTCCGTGAGATGGTTCGCAAGTGTCCGTGAGAGGGTTCGCGAAATGTCCGTGAGAGCGTTCGTGACTGGGTACGCTAAGCGTCGGTTAGAGGGTTCGTGAGAGGGTGTGAGAGAGAGTACGTGAGGAGGCTCGTGAGGGGGCCCGTGAAATGTTTGGAGATGGTGTTCGAGAGTGTCCGTGAGAGGGTTCGCGAGGGTTCCGTGAGAGGGTTCGTGAAAAAGATCATGAGAGGGTTCGTGAGACCGCTCGTGAGAGGGTTATCGAAGGGTCCGTGGGAGGGCTCGTGAGAGGGTTCGCAAAGGATCCGTGAGAGGGTTCGCGGAGGGTCCCTTACAGGGTTCGAGAGAGGGTTAGCTAAGGGTCCGTGAGAGGTTTCGCGAAGTGTCCGTGAGATGGTTCATGAAAGGATACGCTATGAGTAAGTGAGAGGGTTCGTGAGAGGGTTATAGAGAAGGTACGTGAGTAGGCTAGTGAGAGGGTTAGCTAAGGGTCTGTGATAGGGTTCGGGAGAGGCCTCGTTATGTGCCCGTGAGAGTGTTGGTGGGAGGATTCGTGAGAGCGTTCGCGAAGTGTTCGTGAGAGCTTTCGTGAAACGGCTCGTGAGAGGGTTAGTGAAGGGTCTGTGAGAGGGTTGGTGAGTGGTTTGTGAGAGGGTTCATTAAGGGTCTATGATAGGGTTTGTGAGAGTTTGGCTAAGGGTTCGTGAGAGGGTACCCTAAGGGTCCGTGAGAGGGTTGGTGGGTTTTTGGTGAGAGGGTTCGCTAAGGGACTGAGAGGGTTTGTGAGAGGTTGCGTGACACGGCACGTGAGAGGTTTAGTAAATGGATACGCTAAGGGTCGGTGAGAGGGTTGGAAGAGGGTTTGAGAGAGGCTTCGCCAATAGGTTCGAGAGAGGGTTCAAGATGGTGTTCGAGTGTCCGTGAGAGGTTTCGTATGAGAGCTGGTAAGAGGGTTAGCTAAGGGTCCGTGAGAGGGTTCGTGAAGTGTCCGGGAGAGGGTTCGTGAGAGGGCACGCTAAGGGCCGGTAAGAGGGCTTGTGAGAGGGTTGGCCAGAGGTTTATAGAGGGCTTGTGACAGGGTTCGCAGGAGGGTACGTGAGGAGGCCCGTGAGAGGGCTCATGAGGGGGACCGTGAGAGGGCTCGAGATGGTGTTCGAGAGACTGTGCGTGAGAGGGTTCGTGGAGGGTCCGTGAGAGGGTTCATGAGAGAGATCGTGAGGGGATTCGTGAGAGAGTTGGTGAGACGGCTCGTGAGAGGGTTATCGAAGCGTCCATGGGAGGGTATATGAGAGAGGTCGCTAAGGGTCCATGAGAGGGTTGGTGAGTGGTTTGTGAGAGGGTTCGCTAAGGGTCTGTGAGAGGGTTTGTGTAAGTGTTTGTGAGGGTTCGCTAAGGGTCCGTGAGAGGGTTCGAGAGGGGGTACGCTAAGGGTCGGTGAGAGGGTTCGTGAAAGGGTAGGCCAGAGGGTTCGCGAAAGGGTTCGCCAGAGGCTTCGTGAGAGGGTACATGAGAGGGTTCGACATGGTGTTCGAGAGTGTCCTTGAGAGAGCTCGTGAGAGGGTTAGCTAAGGGTCCGTGAGCGGGTTCGTGAAGTGTCCGTGAGAATGTTCGTTAGAGGGTTCGCGAACTGTCCGTGAGAGGGTTCGTGAGAGTTTACGCTTAGAGTTGTTGAGAGGGTTACCAGGAGGTTTATAGAGGGTTCGTGAGAGGATTCGAGATAGGGTCCTTGAGAGGGTTAGCAAGAGGGTTCGCTTAGATGCCATGAGAGTGTTCGTGAGAAGGTGTGACAGAGGGTTCGTGAGAGGGTAGGTGAGACGATTCGAGAGAGGGTACGAGAGGAGGACGTGAGGGGGTTCGAGATGGCGTTCGAGTGTCCGTGAGTGAAATCGTGAGAAGGCTCAGCGTAGGGTCCGCGAGAGGGTTTGCTACGTGTCCATGAGAGGGTTGGTGAGTGGTTTGTGAGACTGTTCGTGAGAGGGTTCGCTAAGGGTCTGTGAGAGGGTTTCTGAGAGGGTTCGTGAGAGGGTTCCCTAAGAGTCCGTGAGTGGGTTGGTGAGAGGATTTGTGAGAGGGTTCGCGAAGTGTCTGTGAGAGGTTTCGCGAAGTGTCCGTGAGAGGGTTCGTGAGAGGGATCGTGATGTAACCGTGAGAGGGTTCACTAACGGTGCGTGAGTGGGTTGGTGAGAGGTGTAATGAGAGTGTTGGCAAAGGGTATGTGAGAGTTTTCGTGAGAGGGTACGCGAAGTGTCCGTGAGATGGTTTCCCAGGGGGTTCGAGAGAGCGTTCGTGAGAGAGTTCGACAGAGGGTACGCGAGGAGACTCGTGACGGGTCCTGTGAGAGGGTTCGAGATGGTGTTCCAGAGTGTCCGTGAGAGGTTTCGCGAAGTGTTGGTTAGAGGTTTCGTGAGAGGGTTTGCGAAGTGTCCGTGAGAGGGTTTGTGGGAGAGTTCGTTAGAGGGTTGGTCAGAAGATTAGAGAGAGGGTTCACCAGAGGGTTTGTGAGAGGCTTCGAGAGAGGGTACGTGAGGAGGCACGTGAGGGGGCCTGTGAGAGGGTTCGAGATGGTGTTCCAAAGAGTGTCCGTGAGATGGTTCGCGGAGTGTCATGGGAGTGATCGTGAAAGGGCTCGCGAGAGGGTTATTGAAGGGTCAGTGAGAGGGTTCGCTAAGGGTTCGTGAGAGTGTTGGTGAGTGGTTAGTTAGAGGGGTCGTGAGAGGGTTCGCTAAGTGTATGTGAGAGGGTTTGAGAGAGGCTTCGCTAATGTTCCGTGAGAGGGTTGTTGACAGTGTTCGCGAAGTATCCGTGAGGGGGTTGATGAAAGGGTTCGTGATATGACCGTGAGAGGGTTTACTAAGTGTCCGTGAGTGGGTTGCTGAGTTTTAGTGAGAGGGTTGGCTAAGGGTCTATGATAGGGTAACTGAGAGGGTTTCTGAGAGGTTTCGTGACACTGCTCGTGAGAGGGTTAGCGAAGGGTCCGTGAGATGGTTGGTGAGAGGATTTACTAAGAGGGTTCGTGAGAGGGTTGGCGAGAGTGTTCGTGAGAGGGTTCGAGAGAGGGTACGTGAGGAGGCTCGTGAGAGGGCCCAGGAGAGTGTTCGAAATGGTGTTCGAGTGTCCATGAGAGGTTTCACGCAGGGTCCGTGAGAAAGCTGGTGAAAGGGTTGGACAAGGGTACGTGAGAGGGTTCGTGATGTGCCCGGTAGTGTTCGTGAGAGTTTTCGCGAAGTGTCTGTGAGAGGGTTCGTGAGAGCGTACGCAAAGTATCGGTGAGAGGGTTCGTGAGAGGGTTGGCGAGAGGTTTGTGGAGAGTGCGTGAGAGGGTTCGAAAGAGGGTACGTGACGAGGCTCGTGAGAGGGCTCGTGAAGGAGCCCGTGAGAGGGTTCGAGGCGGTGTTCGAGAGTGTCCGTGGGAGAGTTCGCGGAGGGTCCGTGAGAGCGTACGCTAAAGGTAGGTGAGAGGGTTCATGAGAGTGTTCGCAGTGTCCTTGAGAGGGTTCGTGAGAGGGTACGCTAAGGGTCGGTGAGAGGGTTCGCGAAGTGTCCGTGAGGAGCTTCGTGAGAATGTACGCTAAGGGCCGGTGAGAGGGTTCGTGAGAGCATACGTGAGTAGGCTCGTGAGAGGGTTTGAGATTGTGTTTGAGAGAGTGTCCGTGAGAGGGTTCGCGGTGGGTCCGTGAGAGGGTTCGTGAGAGGGTTTTCGAAGGGTCAATGGGAGGGTTCGTGAGAGGGTTCGGTAAGCGTACGTGAGAGGTTTGGTGAGTGGTTTGTGAGAGGGTTCGCTTATGGTCTGTGAGAGGGTTTGCGAGAGGGTACGCTAAGGGTCTTCGAAAGTGTACGTGAGAATGTTGGCCAGAGCTTTCGAGAGAGGGTATTTGAGGAGGCTCGTGAGAGGGTTCGAGATGGTGTTTGACTGTCCGTGAGAGAGTTCGCGGATGGTCCGTTGGAGCGTTCGAGAGAGGGTTCATGAGAGGATACGCTAAGGGTGGGTTAGATGGTTCGTGAGAGGGTTGGCCAGAGAGTTCGTGAGAGGGTACGTCAGGAGCCTCGTGAGGGGGCCCGTGAGAGGGTTCGAGAGTGTCCGTGAAAGGGTTCACGGAGGGTCCGTGAGAGGGTTGGTGAGAGATCATGAGAGGGTTCGTTAGAGGGTTAGCTAAGGGTCCGTGAGGGGGTTCGCGAACTGTCCGTGAGAGGGTACGCTATGGGTTGCTGAGTTTTCGTGAGTGTTGGTCAGAGGGCTCGAGAGAGGGTTCGCCAGAGGGTTCGTGAGAGGGTACGTGAGGAGGCTAGTTAGAGGGCCAGTGAGAGTTTTCGAGATGGTGTTCGAGAAAGTGTCCGTCAGAGGGTTCGCGGAGGGTCCGTTAAAGGGTTCGTGAGAGGGTTGATGCGAGGTTTCGAGATGTGTCTGTGAGAGGGTTCACTAAGTGTCCGTGATAGGTTGGTGAGAGTGTTAGTGAGATGGTTGGCTAAGGGTCTGTGGTAGGGTTCCTGAGAGGGCTCGCTAAGGGTCCGTGAGAGTGTTCGTGAGGGGTTTCGTGAAAAGGCTCGTGAGAGGGTTAGCGAAGGGTCCGTGAGAGGGTTCGATAAGGGTCCGTGAGACGGTTGGTGAGTGGTTTGCGAGGGGGTTCGTGAGAGGGTTCGCTAAGCGTATATAAGAGGGTTTTTGAGCGGTTTGCTAAGGGTTCGTGAGAGGGTTGGTTGGTGGTTTGTGAGAGGGTTCGCTAAGGGACTGTGAGAGGGTTTGTGAGAGGGCTCGCTAAGGGTCCGTTAGTGTTGGAAGGATTCGTGAAAGGGTTCGTGAAGTGTCCGCGAGAGGCTTGGTGAGAGGATTCATGAGAGGATTTGTGAAGTGTCCGTGAGAGTGTTCGTGAGGGGTTTCGTGAAACGGCTCGTGAGAGGGTTTGCAAAGGGTCCGTGACAGGGTTTGTGAATGGATACGCTAAGGGTCAGTGAAGGGGTTCGTAAGGGGGTTGGAAGAGAGTTCGAGAGACGGTTCGCCAGAGTGTTCGTGAGAGGGCTCGAGAGAGGGTACGTAGGAAGGCTCGTGAGAGGGCCCGTGAGAAGGTTCGAGATGGTGTTCGAGAGTGTTCGCGAGGTTTCGTGTGTGAGCTGGTAAGAAGGTTAGCTAAGGGTCCGTGGAAGGGTTCGTGAAGTGTCTGGGAGAGGGTTAGTGAGAGGGTTCGCAAAGTGTCGGTGAGAGGGTACGTGGGAGGGTAAGCTAAGGGTCGGTGAGAGGGTTGGCCAGAAGTTTATAGAGGGTTCGTGACAGGGTTCGAAGGAGGGAACGTGAGGAGGCTCGTGAGAGGGCTCATGAGTTTACGTGAGAATGTTCGAGATGGTGTTCGAGTGTTCGTGAGAGGGTATGTAGAGGATCCGTGAGAGGGTTCGTGAGAGAGATCGTGAGGGTATCAGTGAGAGGGTTGGTGAGACGGCTCGTGAGAGGGTATTCGAAGGGTCCGTGGGAGGGTACATGAGATAGTTCGCTAAGGGTCCATGAGAGGGTTGATGAGTGGTTTGTGAGAGGGTTAGTTAAGGGTCTCTGAGAGGGTTTGTGTAAGTGTCCGTGAGAGGGTTCGCTAAGGGTCGGTTACAGGGTTCGTGGAGGGGTAGGCCAGAGGGTTCAACAGAGGCTTCGTGAGAGGGTACATGAGAAGGTTCGGATGGTGTTCGAGTGTCCGTGAGAGGGTTCGCGAAGGTTCCGTGAGAGAGATCGTGAGAGGGTCATCTAAGGGTCCGTGAGAGGGTTCGCTAAGGGTCTATTAGAGGATTGCTGAGAGGATTCACGAAGTACCCGTGAGAGGGTTCGTGAGAGGGTTCATTAATTTCTCATTAATACATTCTTTTCTCCAAAGCTCTGTCCCTTTACATTCAAGTATTATGTGCTCTAAATCTTCCTTTCCCCTGCATGTTGGGCACTGTTTCTGCGTAAATCCTTTTCTCATCCCCTTCAGTCCCCACACACCCGCTCTCACCCATGCTATACCTTCTCTTTGTTCTTTATTTAGTTTGTTTATATATACTTCTCTTTCCCATATACTTTTAATTGTAATGTACGATTCTAATGATCTTTTTCCAGCTATGTCCCCAAACACTGTTTGTATTTCCATGTCTTCCAATCTTCTTCTCACTCCTTTCCAGAAACCCTTTACATTTTTTCCCTCATTCTCCAAATTGCTCCCATACCGTTGCTTTCTAGGTTATATTCTATACTGTAGCACCATTCAATACCTTTTAAACTGTTTTCTTGATATTTTAAGCATTGTCTTGGCAGGTTCTTTTCATCTAGATTTAGAATTCTAAACCAAAACTTAAGTGTTCTCTCCATAATCACAGCTTTCGTTCCTACTCTGTCCATTTCAATTTGAGCAAATTCCTTTGCTGTAGTGCTTGGTAGTCCCAAAACTTCTCTACAAAAAAATCCTGTGTACTGCATCCACGGCTTCCCGCCCTCCAGACCCCAAATTTCACTCCCATATAGCATTTTTGCTTCCACTACCATGTTGTATACTTTTCCTAACCACCTGACATTTATATTCGGTATTCTATATTTGTACCCTTTAACTGCTGCCAATGCTCCTTTTCCCTTTAGCAAAAGCCAACTTCTTCTATGTACCCCCCCCCATGTACTCTGACTCCTAAATATATACAATCTCTAAACACTTTATACTCTTGGTTACCTTTCTTCTTCTCAATTTTGCACCTTTCTCGATTACTGGTTTACCTTCAAATTCCATTCACTGCAGTATTTATATATTTGCTGCAAGGACGGTTTTAAGTCGTATCGGTGTAATAGATACTACTACTACTAAATCATCTGCAAATAGTAGTCCCGGAATTATCACATTATTTATTACTGGCAAAACAATTGTTATTTTTTCTTATCTCGGTTAGAATATCATCTATAAACAGATTGAATAACACTGAATTTAGTTTACATCCTTGTTATAGTCCCTTCTTTTGAATTATTTCCTCTGTTACGCATCCCTCCCCTACTTTCACGCAAAAGGTATTCCTCCTTGTATAACGCTTTAACTATACCATAGCAGATTTGGGTCTATTCTGTCATACACTTTCTTAAGGTCTATGCATGCCATGTACAGTTTCCCTCTTTTTTCCTTTAAATATTTGTCCACTAATGTTTTTATTATGAATAAATTATCTACAGTTCTTCTTCCCCTGCGAAACTCCATTTGAAATTCAGATGAAATATTATACTCCTGTATCCATTTCTGTAATCTATGAGATAAAATTCCTGTAAATATTTGTCCTAAATTTGACAATAGTGCAATACCCCTATAATTATTGGGATTGTCTGTGCTCCCTTTGCCTTTGTAAATTGGGTGGATTATTGCTTTCCTCCATTGTTCTGGTATATATTCCTTCTCTTTAATTGAGTTAAACATATTAATGAGTAACTTAGTTCTATTAATATCACTACACCATTCCTTTATGAATTCTGGTGGGATCCCATCCATTCCTGGTGCTTTGTTTTTTTCATCAGTTTAACCTGTTCGACTACCTATTCATCCCTTACTTCACTATCCAATATTTCTATGACACTCATTCCAAAGTCCAACCTTGGCTTTGCATTAAAGACACAGCCCTCCCTGACTAGCATTTTGAAATACCCGATCCATTCTTCTGGTTTAACCTTCGACTACTGTATATAAAAAGTTGCTCAACAGAATTTGATTAGCGAGAATTCTACTGCAACACAACACAACATCAGAACCATCCACAAGCCGCCTTTGAAGATCCAACACCTAGTGAGGCCGGTTAAGGACAAACTGCACCTTAATGTACCAGGGGTATACCGTATCCCCTGTGAATGTGGGACGCTGTACATAGGGCAAACCGGCAGGACCATTTCCACCAGAGTCAAGGAGCACGAACGGTCCATACGATTAATGCAGCCTGAAAAGTCAGGGCTGGTGGAGCACTGCTTTGAAAAAGACCACAGAGCTAACTTCAAAGAAACGACCATTGTGGCAAAATGTAGCGGTTTATGGGAACGGAGGGTTAAGGAGGCTCTGGCCATCTCCTCCGAGAAGAGTACACTGAACCGAGATGCTGGATTGCAGTTTAGTTCATCTTGGAAACCAGCCTTAAAATTGGAAATCGACCGACTCAGAAAACACAGATTCCAACGGAGCGGTGAACCACCTCCACACTAGACTGGGTGTTTTCTACTCGGTACGTGCTGGCTGACAGTACTGGTCCCTTCACTCTTGCTAGTCATTCATCCTGAAGATGGGAGAGATGTACACTCCCGAAACGTCGATGCCTTTTCATCACTACACCTGGCTCGAAGCCCGAGAGCATCTTGAATATGTTCGTCGCCAGGAAAGCTTCAAATCATATTTCACCTTTTTATTCGTTACAAGAATATTTTGTATAAATGTATACACAGTGGGACTATTGGGGTACCAGTACAATTTACTTTGAAACTATAGTAGCTATAAAACAAGAATTAACATAGACTTAGCCAATACAGTGATGCTGCAGATATACAGGCATCTTTCATCCCTTAATTCTTGTTTTGTAGCCACTGTAACTTGTATTCATTGCATAAGATTGCAGTTTCAACTTTATACATACTTTGTATTATATAAATGTAATAATATGTTGTATCACTTTGATGTTGTACATTGCTGTTAAGCTCAGTGACAATAAAATCACTATTTACGTATTACCTAAGGTGTTCTTATTTGTTGTACTCACCTTTTTAATACTCTTATTCTAAAACTAAGCATGAAAGATCTCATTGTGTAAGTTAAAAATGAGAAATAGTCACAGAACACCAATCTGCTAGCAAGCAAGGGCCAGTTTGGTATGCTGGAATGATTTTTTACTTGACCAAAGAAGGAAGTGTTCCTTTGTAAGGACTCAAGACTCTTTTGATCTACCAAAGTGTCTGAGTGAATTAACAGATAGCACAAAGAGTCTTTCTTTTGTGTTACAAGGAAACTTTAAAGGATAGATAGAAACTTGCTCCAGGAAAAAATGCAGGCATGATAAAATATACATTTTTTGTTAAATAAAACTTTTAATATTGTAAGCTGTTTTCACAATCTAAGTTCTAAGGCTTTCACAGCTAGTGTCAATACTAGATACAGTGTAATCCGAGCTTGTGGGCCCACAAGCCCTATTTACACTGTATCTAGTGTTTTCAGGATATTCCATATTGAAATATACAGGATTCTTCATTTAAAACCTAACAGGCGCACAGCATTTCTCCTGTTCACAATTGGGTGTGTCACAACTGGCTTTGCTCCTACATAAACTCTGTGTGTAAAGCATTTATAACACTCTTACCCTATAGGATATGTTGGAAATGTCGTCCACCCTCGGTTAAACAAGCATTATATTGGGAGAACACATTCTGATTCACATGATTAAGTTGGGCCACTGTAATGTTTTCAGTTTCAGTTTCATTTCTATTATTTTGTTTTGTTCTTCCAATGTATGAGGATTAAAACTATAACCGTATAAGTGTACAAGTGTCCATGCTTTAAAACATGGTGACCCAGTAATGCATTATTGTGAATGGTTTCTTTCATCAGTGAATGATGGTTTAATTGACCTGCATCTTCTGTTCTTTTCTGACGAGGCATGGTTCCAATTAAATGGCTGTGTCAACACTCACAACAGTTGGTGCTAGGCCTCTGAAAATCCATATTGCATTCAAGAAATCTCTCATTATGATTGGAGAGTTGGAGTTTCGTGTGCTGTTAGCGTTAGACCCATAATCGGTCCAATATTGTTCGAGCAGACTGTAAATGCAGAGAGGTACTGAAATTACATTTTGACCCCATTTTATCATGAACTGATAGAAGAAGAGAAATCATATGGGTGGTTTCAACAAGATTCTGCTACTGCTCATAGAGTAGAGGAGTCCATTAATAAAATTGGGGAAGTGTTTGAAGATAGAGTGATTAGTGCTGGTGTATGGCCCTCTCGCTCCCTCCGATCTAACAGTGTGTGATTTTTACTTGTGGAGTAACCAGAAATACAAAGTTTACGAGACAAATTCTTGTGCATTAGAAGAACTACAACAAAATATTTGAAATGAGATCGAAAACATTAGAGTCACCCAACTTAATCATGTGAATCAGAATGTGTTCTCCCGATATAGTGCCTGTTTAGCCGAGGGTGGACGACATTTCCAGCATCTTCTATAAGGTAAGAGTTTTATACATGCAGAGTTTATGTACGAGCAAAGCTGGCTGTAGCACACCCAATTGCGCACAAGCGAAATGCCGTGCGCCCATTAGGTTTTAAATGAAGAACCGTGTATCATTGCAAGTATTATCTAATGGATTGGTGTAAAACTTACAAATCATTTTTTTCTTTTTCAATTGCAATAACTTGTTACCAGGAGTTAATGTTTAAAACTATTTTCTCATGTTGTAATGAGGCACACTTGCTTAATTTTAAATCATTTCTAAGCAAAAATATATCATGGGTAAAGTCTTGTGAGTAGAACAATCAGGCATATTTTCCATTGCTCAAGAAAGTTGTGTGAGTGTAAACATTGCACTTTTCTAAATGCTCATGAGAATATTTTCAGTTTAATGAATTCAAAATGCACTAAGCAGAAAATATTTTTGTCCTAAAATGAGTTTAGTGATAACTGTTTAAGAGAGGGAGCTGTACACTGCAAGTAAGTATGAGCGAGGTCGCAGCTAGAGTTTATTATTTATGCCAACAAACTTCCTGTTGGTGCTTTTAAACAAAAGTCATGTGTGGGCAATGTTTGAGAGGTAGAATCAGAATTGAAAAACTCAATGCCACAGCGGGATTTGAACCACAGACTCAGAGCATCTGTGGGTAAAGCAGAAGTTTTGTGGTTCAAATCCCGGCTGTGGCATTGAGTTTTTCAATTCTGATTCTACCTCTCAAACTAGAGTTTATTTACTGTCTTAGAGTTTATAAAATTGTATTGGGCATTCTTAGTATGATATCAATCTTATATAAGATAGACTTTGTAAAACATTTGAAATCAAAATAATAACTCTATTACAAATACAAAAGGAAAATACAACAGTAACCTCATGAATATTGTTCAATAATGGGCAACATACTGTTTAATGAACTACCAAATTCTGTAAAAGCAACAGAAGGGAAACTGTTTAAAAGGGAACTAAAGAATTTTCAAATACAAATGAGTATGTATGTGTGAATTGTGACTGTAAATAATGTGTATATTTTGTAAGAAATATTTTTGCAATATCCGACAACATGTATATGTTATTATGTATGAAATAAATTGAATTGAATATAAGTACATTAATCTTATTTTCTTCCTTTGTGTATCATTTTCAATCACACTGTTGTACAAAGGTTCTATTTCAGTATTTCTAAAGGAATTCTTCTTTTCCTGATTACCCTCCCCTTATGTAGGGCTTACACCCCCTACGACTTAAGGCCAGTGCCTAGGGTCAGACACCTGTCGGGGAGCAGATTAACTTGTGGAATGGACAGTGGAGACCTGGCAGCAGGTGGTCAGCCAAGCACCAGGTATGATAGTGAGGAAAAGGATATGAAATGCAGGCAAAATAGATGAATGGAAAGGTGATGATGGAGCAATAGTGAAATGAGTGGTGAGGGAACCGAGAGAAAACCTGCCCAGATGCTGCTTTATTCACCACAAATACCACATGTAGGTCCCTGGGATCAAAACTGGGCTGCCTAAGTGGTAGGTGAACAGTCTAACTGCTCTGCCATGGCACTGCCTCAACTATGATGTGTACCCAATGAATGAAAATATCAAAATCAAATTATGGAATAATAATTATAATAATAGTAATAAAAAATAATATAAATATTTATTATTATCATCATGATCACCGCCACCGCCACCACCACCACCACCACCACCACCACCACCACCACCACCACCACCACCACCACCACCACCACCACCAGGGCTAGGAAGTTCATGCATTTGCATGTTTTTTCATAGGGGTTAAAAATGTATGCTTTTACATTATGTGCACGAATTATGGAATTTTCAGTTTTTTGGACATGATTTTATGGTGCATATAACAGCATATTTTCTTGATTTTTGATAAATGCATATTATTTCAATATTATAGCCCCTATATTGCATATTTTAATGATTGTTATGCTTTTTTATTATTTTTTTTCCGTCTGGATTATATTTTTCATATTGATAGCATTGCACATGATGATGCAACTCACGAGGTGACGAGAACTAATGCTGAGTCATGTTGTCATGCAGTGAAGTCCCTGTTTCCATCCTTTCATTATATGTATGTGCATAGAGAATAATCAGTGCGTTATCTGAGAGGTTTATATTAACAAAGGTAAAGTGCAGGTCAACGTTTTGAGCAGCACGATTATAGCAACTCTTGCCTGCCCACCAGTAGTTCTGTCGTGGTCTTCAAATGTGACAGTGTTGTGAAGTGGTTCCCACCAAATTAAATTAGGCGTATAAAATGTTAAAAAGCTCTTCAAATGCCGAAAATAAAACCAACTTCGAGTGCTACATTAATTAATTTACAGAAAGAGTTTTCGGGTGAGTTAATATCTACAGATAATAGGGCACTGTTTTGTGGAGCTTGTGAGAAAAGATTTCAAATAGTTCAGCACATAAACACAGCAAAACATAAGGAGAATTTAATCAGAAAACTCGCAAACAAACAACTTGTTCAAAAACAGTAGAGTGTTTAGGATGTAGGGTTACTGAATTTTCCTATGACTTGTGCCAAGTTTTTTAGCTGCTGATATTCCTTTGTTCAAAATTAATAATCTGACATTTAAAAACTTTCTTGTCAAGTGCACTCGACAATATGTGCCTGGAGAAAGTACACTGCGTAAGACATACGTAGGACATTGGTGCAATAGCGTATTGTCAAATATACAAAATGAATTAGCGGACCAGTTTGTGTGGTTGTCCTGTTGATGAAATCCCTGATTCTGAGTGCCGTTCTGTTGGTAATATAATCGTGGGTGCTTTAAATAATGAACAAAAGACTACACCTTATCTTCTTAATGTGTGCGAATCGTGACAATGTAACTGTGACCCAGTTTGTGATGGACTCCTTGAAATTACTATGGCCATGTGGAATCAAATACGACTGGTTACTTTTATTTGTTACTGATGTAGGTCCTTATATGGTAAAATCAGGACAAACTCGGAAAGATATTTTTCCTAAGTTATTTCATATAACTTGTTTGGAACACGCTCTTTATCACATTTCTGAGACAATACATGATTATTTCCCATTGGTAGATAGATTTGTGTCCAGTACAAAGAGAATGTTTGTTAAATCTCCTAAAAGAGTTAAGTTGTTTAAATCAACAGCACCTAATATCGGACTTCCTCCTGCACCACTGTTAACTCGATGGCGAACATGGGTCAATGCAATTTTATGCTATGCTGAGCACATAGTAATAGTCGAAGAGGTTGTTAATTCATTGGATTCGAAAGGTGCCTCATCAATAGAAGCTGTGCAAAATATTCTGTCAGGCACTGGGTTAAAAGAGGATCTTAGTTTCATATTGGCCCATTTTTCTTTCTTACCAACAGCCATAATGGCATTGGAAGCTGTAGGATCTCCTTTGCATGTATCACTTACTGTCTTTGAAAAAACAATATGTGATTTAAGTTCGGTTCCTGGTAGCACAGGACAAAAAGTGAAAGAGAAAGTGAATTATGTAATTTAATAAAATTCTGGTTATGAACAGATGTGAGATATTTGAGACATCCTCGAAAGAAACCATCTGTCACACCAAGAGACTTGACTCTCTCTGTGAAGCAGTTAACATAATTTAAATACGATAACATCTTGTGACGTGGAGGGAAGTTTTTCACGTTACAAAAGTGTTTTGCGAGACAACAGACGATGTTTTACAGTTGAAAATTTGTGCAAAGACTTGGTTGTGAACTGCAAATTAGCAGTTAATATTAGCAGCGGGACCACTTCTGCTTCAAGCTCTAAGGAATAAGGCAACTTAACTTATTTATATTGTACTAACTCATCTTGTCTACTGCAAAGGGATATTATTTTAATTAAATACTGCATATTTCTTGGCATATTTTCAAGTTTTTAAGAACATATTTGTTCAGCGTTCTTTGTTACTTTGGCTATTGGTTGGGTTGTTGCCTCAACAATTGTAAGTCACTTGTAAAAACGTGATGTTTGTAATTAAATAAGTAATTGATATACTTATTAATTACGGAAGTGCCACTGCAAGTTATTGCAGTATTATTGGAGAGATTGAGAAAAATTTGTTTGAAAAGGCGCCACTCAATCCTCCTGACACTTATAGTTAACTTAGCATGTAAAATCCTCTTCTTCTCGTTCAATTGCAGTAGCTTTGCCTGGCCAGAGACTGCTAGAAAGGGCGTGGAATCACTTACAAATGGTTTTTAAGCTACTAATTAGAACAAGTTTGAGTAGGAAGTAATTATGTTACTTTATTGTATGCGAGGCACAGAGGAATTTAAATATTACAATTACAACACACACATAATTTGACGAAGATTGCAGTTTATAGCTTTACCGAGATTTTTAATTTATGTATGAGTCGCCGCGCATAAGCCAAAAGTTTAAGTCACTAGGATGAGAGCCGAAATGATCTTGAGGTTAATATAGCCTACTCTATGATGAGCCGAAATAATTTCTTGAAGTAAAATTTTCCTATTCTGCGCAGTGTTGCCAAATAATTCTTGATGTGAATTTAGCCTATCAATTTCAAGTGTACTTACTTATTTCGCGCGTGTTCTAAGTAATGTCTCGGTGTAATATTTGATGACTGTTCCGTTCGTGTAGTAGTTTGCGACTTCTCTGCTCGTGTGTTGGTTGACAACTCCTCAGTTCGTGTGTTGGATGACGACTCTCCTGTTCGTGTGTTGGATGGTGACTCCTCTGTTCGTGTGTTGGATGGAGATCTTTCTGTTCGTGTGTTGGATGATGACTTTGTGTGTTGGATGACGACTCTCCTGTTCGTGTGTTGGATGGCGACTTTTCTGTTCCATCCGGGAATACGAAAGACACATTCGGTTCCCCTCCACATAACATTTTTGAGTTTCACTCATTGGAGCGGAATCTGCTGATTATTTCAAATGTGTGTAATTCTACATTTTCTGATTGGCTCATGTCGGTGGACAAGACGAGACTTTGCCGCTGAAATGCCATATCCTGCCCTCTTGCTGTAGCGTTTCGAACAAGCTTGATAGACAGTTTTATGATTTTTACCTGACAAAGGAATAATCCTGCCTCACAATGGAGCTTACAATTTGGCTGGCGTCAGTTTGTCGCTCTTTCAAACAGAACTAATTCGGGTCAAAGACTTCATGTAGTGTCTCTGAAGCGAAATCTTTTCAACTTTTACCCATAAACTGCATTCTACGTGCGTTATTTCTTATTATTTTAAATATATACACTAACATTTGATTATTTACATGTACACGTTGGTGCCGTTTTTGTTATTTTATTACGGAATGTGCTGTGCTATGCGACTCGTCCTCTATCCAGGTCGAGGTAACGGATGGAATGAAATATCACACACTGTTTCTTTACCACAATGTATTAATCCATTAATACTTCATCGATACTTTACATTAAACACTTTTTCTCAGCACCATTCTAAATGCTTAAAAACCTTTACACTTTTTCACTTAATGGAACTTATGCTTGATGAAAGTTTGGTGAAAGTTCCATGTTCACACTACCTAAATATGATCGTCTTTTCATCTCGAAGACACACACGCAAGTGAACAGTTTTTGGCTTCACCTCACGCGATACCGCCTTTTTCGTATTCATCCGCGTCCATAAAATAGTTCTCTCTTATTAGGGAAGCGATCTCTAATCATCTTCCCCTACTTTTATTATGGAACACATACAATTCTAATATTTATACATATACATTAAAATCAAATATGGAAAGATTTATGACGTCTTTGTGCAAACTTAGTTGTTACTAACAATGAACCTTATCAACATGTTCTCGTCAATTAACTATCTCATACCAACATCAAAAAACGAATCACTTTTAACAAATGTTCACAAACGATTTTCTTTTGGGATCTACCAATATTCTGCCTCACATGCCCCTTGTTTTGTTTTTCAAGTTGTCACCTATATCTACAATCTTGAAACAAAATACAATACTTCTCCCTACTGCTCTGATGCAATCACTTTGTACAATTTTTTTTTTTTTTTTTTTTCTTTTATACAGTCTTCTTCGCTGTTTGTCTTTGTCTTTTGTTTTGGCATGACACAGAATGTCTTTATAAATTTCACATATTCAGTTACTACACAATACATGTTCAGTTATTATACATCACATATTCAGTTATTATACAACACATGTTCATTTATTATACAACACATATTTCTAAGATTTTACATTTGACATTGACATAAATATAATGTAAGTGTATCATGGTTTATTGTGTGGCTTTTGACTTATGTTCCTTGTTATGAGGAGAGAAAAACAGGATACAAATTTTGAGCTAATGATTATGATCATATTTATGGCAATATTTTATTCAGTTCTTTGCCTTCTTTGTCTTGTAAGCTTATTATGTATAGGCAGGTCGTTGAATCGGTTCTTAAACTCTGATGTTACTAATGGTACCATTTTTTAATTGGGTTCTTATTCATTATTTGGTTCAACATTTCTTCGAGCTTAGCATTGGCTATATCCATCTTAATTCATGGGCATTGCTTTTCTGATTATGGTTTTTCTTACTTCACTAATTGTCACCTCTTTGTCTCTTATCTCTATAAGAGAAAACTTCTATACTTATAAGTATTCTGCAATTGTAAGATTTAAAGCTTTCACGGCGTACATTATTTATTATAGTTTCATTCTGACGAAGGCCATGGAGTTTAGAATGGCCGAAAGCTCAATATTTTCAAACCTCACACGGCTGATCGCCCATGAAACTATAACAAATTCTGCAATTTTATCATTTTTCTTCTCAATTCACCCTCGACACCTTTGTGTCAAAGTATTTTTATGTTTGTCATCACAATTGATTCCTTTTTATTTTTGTCCCTGACATCTCAAAAGCTAAAAGACACAACGCTACAATAATAGTTACAAAAACGGCACCAAATGGCTTGCCCAACGTGGAGCACGAATGTTTAACATTGTGCCGATGGGCCAGTGCTTTATGATCACCCTGTCATTTCATTGCTTCTTAAAAGGATCAACAATGAAAACACTGAAACAAATGCAATTCAGTAGTAGAAATAGTGATTGACAATAACTATTAACTGCATGCCTTTCATCACAAAATTAAAAGACAGAATTTAAAAAAATTACAGAAGGTGGGTATGAAGTAACCCCCCCCACGACCTTGGTAATGGTTAATATTCTTCCACATCTGCTATACTTACCACACCTTGCTGAGAGGGATTAGCACATGTTTGGACCCTCAAAGAGGCAATGAGAAGAAAGAAACTTTTGTTCCGATGAAGAGGTGCACCAGGTTGTGCACAAGTGGCTGTGCACGTGCTCAAAATAATTTTTTTTTCAAAGGAATTTGTGCACTTCGTATGCACTGGGGGAAGTGTCTCGAACAACTGGGAGACACAAGCATGTCAAAAAATGATACACTTGTGTTTCACTTTTGTTCAATAAAAGAAAATTAAAAAGAACATTAAGCTTTTCATTTGACTCCACCTTGTAAACATTGGTATTGTTCAAAGAATAGGCCTTCAACTCATAATTCCTCCCCCCCCCCCCCCCCCCCCCCCCCATCTGCCCCAAATAATAATAATGCTGCAGCCTTTCCCGCAAACATCCTGAAATTGTAAATCCATTGAAAGAAAAGATATCAATTTAAGAATCTAACAAAAACCATCCAATATGACACTACCTTGGAGGACGCTAATTAAAAAAAAAAGAAAAGTAACAGTTTAAGGAATGTTGCCCTTTTATAACATCCACACTATAATATAACCAAACATATACCTTAGCTAGTGCATCACTTTATGCAGACTTGGGTCTCAACAAGAAGTACAAAGAAGCACTAAGCTTAACTCCTCACCATCTGAAACACTTACCATTGCTCTCTACATCAGTTCCTCAGATATAATTAGCTGCCACATACACTAACAAAAGCTACTCTTAAGCAGTGTTGTTCAACGTTCACATTGATGCGTGAGAAAGCCTGAATAAATTTGTTCATATGTATCTTTATTACACATATATAGAGGAAAGTATATATCTCAGATAACTCCATTTCATTTTTCTATTATTTTATTAACCATACACGCTTTTCAGCTTTTTCTCTTCTATTATATCACAAAGCTTTCTAAGCTCATGGGAATGATGGTGGCCATCACTTTTGCTATTTTATTGTCATTTAACTGTTGCAGATTTCTTATTTTGTACAACTAATGTTTAATTCAACAGTAGTTTTACATTATTTTACACCTCTAAGCTATTTATGAAACCAATCTCATGAAAATATATTAGAATACTGAATATACCATACATAAATTCTAGTTTTTGTCCCATTTCTTTGAACTTTTTATAACTGCCCTTTCTGAAAATATTATGAGCAATAACATTTTTTCTTTTCTTTTTTTCTTTTTTCTGCAATATCCATTACCACATAAAACTTACCCTGCCAGCGACCTTCTTGACCCATGGGTTTTTGTGGGGTTTTCCTGGCTCGATAGGCAAATTTTGGGAAGGATAATTATATCCCCCAAATTTCCCATCCCTCCATTTCCTTTTATCGTCATTTCAATCCAGTCTTTTTGGGCTGGAAATGTTGGCAATGGATGGAGTTTAAGGGCAAACTGTTCTTGGCAGATGGGTGGCATTGTAGTCATCTGATTTATGGCTGCTTAGTGAAGCCTGTTGTTCAGATGAAGAATCTTCATCAGAGGCTAGGTACTCCCTCACTGGCTTGAGCTACTAACCCGCGTTACAATATGCTCATACTCTTACTTCATCCCTTCCTGCCCGGTTCTGACATACAATAGCCTCAACAGTTGACTCAGTTTGGAATCCTCTCTGTAAATACTCTACCTCTACTTTTTTATAGCAATGAGTCGAAATATTAGTGACATGTGTTTTTTAACATACAATTCACTTAACTTATTTTGAGCTTTATGGTGCACATCCTCAGCTTCCACAAATGTCCACACATGCTGCATGAATGAAGGTTGTTTTGGAGTATCCGGTGGCAGCACAATCAGCTCAGTAATTTAACTTCTAATTAACTGTTAATAACCTCTATGTAGAAATAACTCCACAAATTTGAAACAAAATTGTCCCTACTCCATATGATTTATAGAAATGTTCAAAACAGTGAAACTTTGTCAAATTAGTTTAAGCTGATGAGAAGGATTATTATGCTTTAGTTTCACTTACTAGATTATATTACCCTGGACAATTATTTTGCTATCATCATCTGTTATATGCCTATTGTCGTCAAGGCTAGAATCCTCCTTCGTACTGCTAAATTGTCCTAATTAATGTGAAGGAAGACCACTGTTGAAGAACAATATCACTTTGAATGCACTATGACATCAGGCTTTGGTTCACATTGTAAATAGCACTGAACACGCACTATTTATATTAAAATTTGTTAATCTAAAGTTTTCTTGAAAAGTGTTCAGGTGCTGTTTGGGCTTAAGGCAGGCTTTTATGATGAAGCACTTTTGTTTCTCCATTGTCAATCATAAAACAGTTTATCTTGTATAGTTGTGAAGAAATACCATTTGTTTGGGCCAAATATTCTTCTGAGACAACATAGGTTGAAGAAATATTTGTCATTTTTATATGGTAAGCTATTCTCACTATAAAATTATACAATTTAATTTATTTATCTATGTTTTCAAAGAAAGATGTGCAACTGTGTCATGCAGTGGCAGCTTGTGACTTGTCGCAGAGGGTGTGCAGTATATTACATCCTCTCCACCTTTACTCCCTTTCTTTCTCTGACACATATCACACAATTCTAACTCGATTTCATATGGGCAATTGAGCTCTTATGTTTTGCTATTTTGTTTTGTTTTTAATGACTAATATCCAAGAACTATTATTTGTCCAGATGCCATTTCTCTCACTCGCAAACAATAAGCACAAAAAACAGCTTCTCCTCTAAGAATAAACCCAAAAGATTTATCTCCTTCAGTTTTGCCATGTTATTCATTTCCACTCTTTCATAGATTCAAATTTCCTGCTATATGCAGACACAACTGCATGCAATTTGCTGCCAAAACACAAACATAACAAACAGTAATAAAGACTAACAAAATAACTATTTGAATCTGAAGTATTGGCCTTAGTAAATTATGACATGAAGAGTAATTATATGCATTTATAATAGCTTAATAAGATTAGATGTGTTTATAACATTAATATAACTGTCATTTTAATATATAAGATGGCTACATTATATTTAGAAATGTCACGTTGGCTGCCTGGTAGGTTCTGCTAAACAACAGGAGGGAAATGCTCGTAGCACAGGCTCGTAGCAAGGAAAATGGAGGGACTTGTATGAGAGCATAGTGCACTTGCGCAGCAAGAATCGCATGTGTTGGCCTTGTCAATTATGCTGCCATAACTCGCTGTACTCTTAAATGCAAGCTTTGCACCTCTACCCGTGTACCCCTCACCTAAAAGCTACCTTTGCCAGTCACAAAATCGGGCTTATGTGTCTCAGCTTGTTGATGGAATTGGAATGAGCTGACATTTGCTAAAGAGGGCACGGGAAATTAAACGAGCAAGTTCATATAGAAGAAAGTTAGACATTCGACTTTCTCATATGCATGTCTATACAGGTAAAGACACATTCACATGCGGAAAAAGTTAGTGGGTGTGCAGTTGCGAGTATGCAATCACCCTGGAACCGCCACTGGTGTCATGTTTTAAACAAGTCAGATGTTGAAGCAGAACTCCTGTACTGCAAGAGCTTTTTAATACACAACAAGGGACATGCTCCTTGGACACAGCTTGTATTCCTACTGGAGAATTTTGTGAAGAGTCAGAATTCAGGGCTTGCCTTTTTTCCAACCAGCAACATGGATTGTTGTGTAACAGTGAATGAATAATTACTGACTGAAGCTACATAAGAGTATTCCCAAAAATTCACTGGCAGATTACTGAATTGTTTTGGTCATTAGTTATGATACTGACAGCCATTGTTTCTATATCACGTTTCCCATGCTTCATTATAATATAAGTTTTCTGTCATATTAATTAATTAAACAAGTATAACAATATTCAGTTTCATTACATATTTAAGCCAGCAGAATGGCTGAATTACTTTATAGTGGCCGCAATGAAAATGTTTACATAGTGAATGTGCTCAGTTTGCCCTTCTCCCACCACTATACAAAAAGGCAGGCATGTTGCACAGTTCAGGTCTCAGTATTTGCTGTACAGTGTGATGTTTTCATCCAATTTTTAATCTGAATGCTGTTTTTGAAGGTGTGTATTTCTGCATCTAGTACACAAAATGGGATGCAAGAAGCTCACATCTGAGGAGAAGACTTGTGCTTAAACTCTGTTAGAGGTAGGTGCCTCTGCAATTTGTGTAGCAGCTCATCTAAAGGTTTTAAGAAAAGCTATTTACGACATAAAAAAAGCAGCACCACCTTTGCCATGTGACACAGGTGGTAAAAGAAAGACTTCACTAAGGACTGATAACCTAAAATGTGAAGTGATGGCTAATCCATGAATTACAGCAGCCGAGTTAAAGAAAAATCATCCAGACCTGCTCAACAGTGTTGCTATCCAGGCTATTCAGCATTGGCTTCAGTTAGAGTTAGGTTTACCAATTCAGTGTGCTACCACAAAGCCTCTTCTAACTGAAGCTATGATGAAGAAAATAGTGCATTTTTGCAAAACATATCAGCACTGCACGTCAGAGGACTGGCACAAAGTAATGTTTTCTGATGAAAGCACTTTCAAATTGGCCAGAGAAAAGTCCAAAAATATAAGAGGGCCAAAAATTGTGTCACGGTATGATCCAACGTTTACCGTCAAAACTGTTAAACATCAAGAAAGTGTGATGGTATGGGGTGCTTTTAGTGGTAATTATGCTAGAGGTGGCATGTACTTTCTCCGTAAGAATGTAACAATGAAGGGAAGTAATTATTTAGAAGTGTTGCGATAGCATTTGGTCACATTTTGGCAAATTCATCAGTGTCAGTACTTTATGCATGATGGTGCTCCTGCTCATGGTTGAGAAGTTCCTGAAAGACAATAATATACTTGTATTTGACTGGCCTGGTAACTCTCCTGACCTAATTCCAATAGAAAATGCTTGGGATCAAATGAAAGATAAAATAAAAGAGCTGGAACCAACAAATATTAAGGAGCTGCAGGAGGTGTTGAAGAAGATATGGGTGGAAATGGACAAAAACTATTTTGAAAATCTAGCAGACTACATACCTAGGAGACTCGTGAAAGCAATACAAGTTAACGGAAATATGACCAAGTACTAATTGTACAGAGAAGTTAAAAATAAAACCATGTAAAGTCAGTGTTTGTTGTTTTTATTACCATGTAAAAGGCTGTAAAATGTTATTTGAAGAGGACTGTAATATCACGGTAAAACCACTGGTGAATTTTGGAATGAGCTATGTAGAAATATTGGATAATGACATGAGAGAGATGAGGTAATTAAACAAATGAAATTAATGAAAAAGAATACAGCAACAGGAATAGTTGGGGATCCCTCCAGAATTTATTAAGGAGTAATGTAGTGATGTAAATAGAGTAAAGCTGCTTACAGGTTTGTTGAATACAATCAAAGCCAAGGGATATATTCCAGAATATTGGAGGAAAGCAATAATTCATCCCATATATAAAGGCAAGGGGAATGTAGATAAACCCAATAACTAAAGGGAAATAGCTTTGTTATTGAATGTGGGAAATCATTTTTACAGGCACCTTAATGAACAGGTTACAAAATTGGGTGCAGGAATACAACATTCTCTTCAAATTTCAAATGGGTTTTCGTAGAGGGAGAAGAACTGCTGATAATTTATTCATAATTAAAACATTAGTAGACAAGTACCTAAAAGAAAAAAGGGATAAATTGTATGTGGCATTTGAAGACTTGGTAAAAGCATATGATTGTACTGACTTAAAATTGTTGTGGTATAAACTGTTGAGCAAGAGAGTCAACATATGGTGAATATTCTTAAAGCTCTATATAAGAAGAACACAGTTTATGTGAGAGTAGGAGCAGGAATGGTGACAAAAGAAATAGATCACGGCAAGGGTGCAAGCTAAGTCCTGTACTATTCAATCTGTTCATTGATGATATATTTATACATTAAAAAGCAATAAACATTTGGCAGTAATAAACAATGTTGTAGTTCCTGGGTTATTATTTGCAAATGATTTAGTTATAGGATCTCTCTCAACAATTGGTCTTGAGCAATCCTTGCAGCAAATAGAGAAGTTCTGTAATGGATGGAACTAGATTGTAAACCAGGAAAATACTCAAACTACTGTATTTAAGAAAGGGGAAAAACTGAGCAAATATGAATAGTGGAGGAAAGAGGGTATAGAATATAAAGTGGCTAGAAAGTATATATATTTAGTGGTCAAAAGTGATGGGGGAACAAAATGGGAGAGACAGAAGAAATTAGCTCTGGCAAAAAGGAAAGGAGCATTGACAGCAAATAAAGGGTATAAACATCAAATACCAGATATAAATGTCAACTAGCTAGAAAAAATATATAACATGGTAGTCAAAGCAAAAGTGCTACATGGAATTGAAATATGGGGACTAGATGGTGGTTGGGAAATTGTGGATACAGTGAGGTTTTAGGCCTCTCAAATCACCAGTAAAGGAATTTGCTCAAATTGAAATGGGACAACTGGAAAGGAAAGGTGTGATTATGAAGAAACCTCTTAAATATTGGCATAGAATATCAAATCTAGATGAACGCAACTTGTTAAGGCAATGCTTAGAATTTGAAGAAAACAATTTGAGGAAAAATGGGTGGAGTTATTTAATACAAACTAACTTAGAAAATAGTGGATTGGGGGAAATTTGGAGAAGGAGGGAAAACAATGTTAATGGTTTCTGAGAAAAAGCTAGGAGGATATTTAAAGATATAGAAATACAAAAATTGTTCAGCAACATATACAAAAAAATATCATTATAAGCAGATATACAAATAAAAAATACATGGGAAAGAGAAATGTATGTGGATAAATTAAATAAGAAACAGAGAGTATTGCTTGGGTACAAGCGGGTGTGTTGAGACTAAAGGGTATGAGAAAAGTCCTCCAACAGAATCAATGTTTAATATGTGGAACAAAGGAAGACATGGAACATATAGTTTTCAAATGTAAAGGGACAGAGCTTTGGAGGAAGAGCGTCTAAATGGGAAATGGTTGAAAAATAGACGAAAGATAACCCATAAACTTATCTTTCATCATCTACTTCTCTTTTTGCTGACCAGAGCTATTATTTTTTTTACTTTAGTCAAATACTCATCTGCCTTCTTGCTGTTCATACTAAAGAGTTTAATTAAGGCTGTTTTGGGAAATGTTAGAAAATGGGTAATGGGTATTATTACAATTGTTCTTGTTGATATCATCATCATCATCATCATCATCATCATCATCATCATCATCATCATCATCATTATTGTCATTGTTGTTGTCATCGTCATCATCATCATCATCATTATTATTATTACCATTACCATGATTAAAATAAATGTTCTAGATATTAACAAAAATTTGGTTGGGACTATGGCAGGATAACAGCCTGGGCTGATGTATAGCCATATTCTTTGTATTGGTGCTTAGTATAAATAAATAAATAAATAAATAAATAAATAAATAAATGAATAAATAAATGAATGAATGAGTGAGTGAGTGAGTGAGTGAGTGAGTGAGTGAGTGAGTGAGTGAGTGAATGAATGAATAAATAAATAAATAAATAAAACACAAAATAAATTCAATATTGCATCTTTTCAAGTGATGGTCTATAAGGCTCTGTGCTATGAGGGTGATCCCTAAAGTAAGGTGTCCAATTTTTTTATAAAAATATAAAGAAACGTTTATTGGCAACAAATGATACATAGTTTTGAAGCTTAATCATTTTTCTATTTTTCCACATAATTGCCATTTCGATCGATGCATTTTTGTAAATTCTGTGGTAGTTTTCGTATGCCCATGTCATACCAGCCGCCGCCATGCTACTGAAGAAGTTTTGGACGTCATCTTTCACTTTGTCGTCGTCACTGAAAAAATGTCTTCCAACCAAGTGTTCTTTCAACTTGGGAAACAAGTGGTAGTCACTGGGTGCTAAGTCTGGACTATAGGGTGAATGGGTGATGATGTCCTATCCAAACTGTTGCAGAAGATCCACGGTTTGACAGGCAGTGTGGGGTCAAGCATTGTCATGGAGAAGGCTTTTGCCCTTGCCCAGCATTCCTCTCCTTCAGTTCTGAATTGCCTGTATGAGTTTTTTCTAATGTCTGAAAGTATTTGTCATCAGTTATTGTTGTTCCAAGATCCATAAAGTCGACCAACAAAATCTCCTTTTGGTTCCAAAACAGAGTTGCCATGACTTTACCGGTAGGTGTATTCCTTTGAATTTTCATGGCTTGGATGAATCAGAATGCCACCACTCACATGGTTGCTGTTTGGTCTCAGGTGTAAAGTGGAAAGCCCAGGTTTCATCACCCGTGACTATTGAATCCATAGGGTTATCATTTTCATTTGCACAGCGTTGAAGAAATTGGCGGGAAGCTCAAGCATGTTGCCTTTTGTGGTCTTCTGTCAGCACTCTTGGGATGCATCTTGTGCACACTTTCTGAAATTCCAACTCTTCAATCAAAGTCCAGTGAATGGTGCTTTCAGAATCTCAGGAACAACAATGCAGAGCTCATCGAGAATGACTCGCTGATCATGAAGCACGATTTGTTCAACCTCTGCGATTTTTTCGTCGGAAATTGACGGTCTGTCGCTTCTTTCCTCATCATGGATTTGTGTACCACCATCTGCAAACTCTCTACACCACTTGCAGACATTTTTGACATCCGTACAAGACTATGTATACACTTCCATCAACTATTGATGAATTTCAATTGGTTTAGCCCCTTTTGCACTAAAAAACCGAATAACTACATGAACTTTGCATCTGGCGGTAGTGGCTAATGGCTGCCAAGCCAAGACTGAGGGCTCTACGGATTGTGCTGATCGCACTTATTTTGTTTTATGGAGGCACCTCCTTTGTTTCGCAACTCTTGCTTTCCCCGCTGGGTTGCGCTAGTGTCTTCCTATGGGTTGCCTCTCGGTCTGACAGTGAAAGGAGACGGCAGTCGGAGTGCTCCTTTCGCGCCGTGCGGGGTAAGTTGTTTGGCTTTAACTAGGGCTCAGGGTCCACGCGAAACATTTAGGCTTTCAGATAGGCTGAAGACTGCCCGACTCCTCGCTTGAGAGGGAATTGACTGGGGGTTATGCAAATTGGTTTGTTTTACCTGTATTTCTGTTGTGTTTCGACTCCCATTTCTGTATAAATTATTGATCCATAAAGGTTGTAGTTCTCGGAATTTTTAGTGCTCTCTTCTTTTCAGTTCCTCCCCCCCCCTTTCTCACGATTGTACCTAAGCCCCTATGGTTCAAAAATGGTAGCAGAGCGTGGTTGCGATCCACGGACCTCTGGGTTATGGGCCCAGCACGCTTCCACATTTTTGAACCATAGGGGCTTAGGTACAATCGTGAGAAAGGGGGGGGGGAGGAACTGAAAAGAAGAGAGCACTAAAAATTCCGAGAACTACAACCTTTATGGATCAATAATTTATACAGAAATGGGAGTCGAAACACAACAGAAATACAGGTAAAACAAACCAATTTGCATAACCCCCAGTCAATTCCCTCTCAAGCGAGGAGTCGGGCAGTCTTCAGCCTATCTGAAAGCCTAAATGTTTCGCGTGGACCCTGAGCCCTAGTTAAAGTCAAACAACTTACCCCGCACGGCGCGAAAGGAGCACTCCGACTGCCGTCTCCTTTCACTGTCAGACCGAGAGGCAACCCATAGGAAGACACTAGCGCAACCCAGCGGGGAAAGCAAGAGTTGCGAAACAAAGGAGGTGCCTCCATAAAACAAAATAAGTGCGATCAGCACAATACTCCCGCCCCCATCTGACAACACGCACTCGCCATTCTGGAAAGGAACAGACTGATATTGTATGAGAAGTATCATATTAGGAAGGACACACCTTACACCGCCCGGTCATTGTACAGGTCACTGTGAAAGCACTGGCACCAAACACTGTCACTACAAATCACTGGCCACTGTCACATCAGAGAGCACAATTCTGTTTTTCCAGGACGGGAGAGACGATGCACAGCTCGTTGGGCGTACCGATCCCTCGTTGTTCCAGAGAAATTAACAAATTCTGGGTTTGAGCCTGTGGATGCCCTCTCGTTGCAATCAGGCGTTGAGAAAGTCCAAAACCCAAAACGTGGGCCACATACAAGCCCCTTCATATTCCATCGTCACCTCCCTGGCCTCCAGAAATCTCCATTGCGGACCTTACTGCTGCAGTAACACTCCAGATAGATGGTAACAGCCAGGCTTAACATTACACAATGCCAAACTGCGGTGGTTAGGTGCTTTCTGGACAGGTTACGAACAGGAGCTGGCGAGGCTGTAACACGGAACAAACCCAACAGAAAGGGAACCAAACGCAGGCTTCAAATAGGCTGCTGCCCCAAAATAACATCTCAGGGTAGATCAAACTGAATGAATGACAGTATTTTTACAGAACTGTGGATGACATCAAATACATAAATAGCAGAAAATTAAAAAAATTGAATCAATTTATAATCAACAAGCGTGATAACATACCATAAATTGTTCTTATATTGTTATGTTCATTAAACAGTTTATGGTATGTTATCACGCTTGTTGATTATAAATTGATTCAATTTTTTTAATTTTCTGCTATTTATGTATTTGATGTCATCCACAGTTCTGTAAAAATACTGTCATTCATTCAGTTTGATCTACCCTGAGATGTTATTTTGGGGCAGCAGCCTATTTGAAGCCTGCGTTTGGTTCCCTTTCTGTTGGGTTTGTTCCGTGTTACAGCCTCGCCAGCTCCTGTTCGTAACCTGTCCAGAAAGCACCTAACCACCGCAGTTTGGCATTGTGTAATGTTAAGCCTGGCTGTTACCATCTATCTGGAGTGTTACTGCAGCAGTAAGGTCCGCAATGGAGATTTCTGGAGGCCAGGGAGGTGACGATGGAATATGAAGGGGCTTGTATGTGGCCCACGTTTTGGGTTTTGGACTTTCTCAACGCCTGATTGCAACGAGAGGGCATCCACAGGCTCAAACCCAGAATTTGTTAATTTCTCTGGAACAACGAGGGATCGGTACGCCCAACGAGCTGTGCATCGTCTCTCCCGTCCTGGAAAAACAGAATTGTGCTCTCTGATGTGACAGTGGCCAGTGATTTGTAGTGACAGTGTTTGGTGCCAGTGCTTTCACAGTGACCTGTACAATGACCGGGCGGTGTAAGGTGTGTCCTTCCTAATATGATACTTCTCATACAATATCAGTCTGTTCCTTTCCAGAATGGCGAGTGCGTGTTGTCAGATGGGGGCGGGAGTATTGTGCTGATCGCACTTATTTTGTTTTATGGAGGCACCTCCTTTGTTTCGCAACTCTTGCTTTCCCCGCTGGGTTGCGCTAGTGTCTTCCTATGGGTTGCCTCTCGGTCTGACAGTGAAAGGAGACGGCAGTCGGAGTGCTCCTTTCGCGCCGTGCGGGGTAAGTTGTTTGGCTTTAACTAGGGCTCAGGGTCCACGCGAAACATTTAGGCTTTCAGATAGGCTGAAGACTGCCCGACTCCTCGCTTGAGAGGGAATTGACTGGGGGTTATGCAAATTGGTTTGTTTTACCTGTATTTCTGTTGTGTTTCGACTCCCATTTCTGTATAAATTATTGATCCATAAAGGTTGTAGTTCTCGGAATTTTTAGTGCTCTCTTCTTTTCAGTTCCTCCCCCCCCCCTTTCTCACGATTGTACCTAAGCCCCTATGGTTCAGGATGTAAGGTGGTTTCTGTAGAGAGTGGAGGGAGGAAGCAAAAAGCAGTAAGGCCAACATCCACACAAACAGTTTCCCTGCGATCCCAGCACTTTTGGAGACTGTACTTTTGGAATTATCCTTGTACATATAAAATGCAATATACTGTCACCGCTCCCGCCGCATCTAATTGCCGACAACAGCAGTGTCACCCATCGCATTATTGTCGGCACTACCGCAAAGGAGCCGAAGGAAAGAGACAGAGAATGGCCGCATTGTTGGGGCGCTTGCCGAAAGAGAGAAAAGGATAGAGACTTCGAGAATCTTCCGCTTTGTATTTGACCGCAATAACCGAACTTTCCCGAATAGTGCCTGGGAGATATAAATAGCGGTAAAGTGCGACAGAAGAGGCAGTCAGATGTATGTGAAGCGTTGAGTAGTCGTGTCGACGGAGAAGGGACAGTTCTTTGTGTTACGAGTTCGGAGCCGTGCTGTTGGAGAGTCGGAAAAAACTTTCTTGTTGTTGCAACGAGTGTACAAAGTTACTGTTTACGGAAATAAAAGTGTTTCTTTATCCCGATTACATCTGTCGTCTTTACTACACACACCAACAAAAAGTCACACTGGTGTCAGGAGTGGGATTCGTCGAATTGCTTCTAGTTTCGTTACATCGTCGTTAGAAGTTGCAACGTTAGAACCAAGATGGAGGGAGATTCGGAAACCAGGATGATGGCAATGATGAAAGAATTATTCGCCGAAATGAAGACGGCAAACGACAACCTCGCTGCCAAAATGAAGACGGCAAACGACAACCTCGCTGCCAAAATGGAAACGAGAAACGACAACCTCGTTGCCGAGCTGAAAGAGATGAAGACGGCAAACGACAACCTCGCTGCTGAACTGAAAGACATGAAGACGACAAACGACAACCTCGCTACAGAAATGAAGACGGCAAACGACAACCTCGCTGCCGAGCTGAAAGAGATGAAGACGGAGCTATCGGCGAAAATTGTCGGCGAACTGACTGGCGTGACGGAAGACGTGGAAGAACTCGACGAAAAGGTGGAAGCCTCTGCCAGCACGTGGACATCGTGGAGGACGACGGGGAACGTCTTGGCGCCCTGGTAGTAAGAGTTGACGAGAGCGTCAAAGTACTGGATGCCAGGGGCAGACGGAATAGCGCGGAGCCGGGGAGGGAGCACCTAGTGGCCGAGGCGACAGTTGCGCCCGTTTCAGATGATATGAGGGAAGACGTGGAACAACTCGGCGAACTGATTGGCGTGAGGGAAGACGTGGAACAACTCGGCGAACTGATTGTCGTGACGGAAGACGTGGAACAACTCGGCGAACTGATTGGCATGACGGAAGACGTGGAACAACTCGGCGAACTGATTGGCATGACGGAAGACGTGGAACAACTCGGCGAACTGATTGGCGTGACGGAAGACGTGGAAGAACTCGGCGGAAAGGTGGAAGACCTCTGCCAGCATGTGGACGTCGTGGAGGACGACGGGGAACGTCTTGGCGCCCTGGTAGTAAGAGTTGACGAGAGCGCCAAAGTACTGGATGCCAGGGGCAGACGGAATGCCGCGGACCCGGGGAGGGAGCACCTGGTGGCCGAGGCGACAGTTGCGTCCGTTTCAGATAACGAAAGTGTGCGTCTCGGGGCAGACAAAGGGACAGTTCAGGGACGTCGTCGAGGATCCCCTGGAGGAGTGTGTCGGGTACGTAACCAACCAGGATATGACGTGGAGGACGATCAGCAGGAAAGCGCACAAGCAAACGAGCAACACGCGAGAACCGACTTGGCGTGTGACATGGGGGGACCGTCGGAGCCATCCAATCACCTGACGCATAGTGCCGTGAACGGAAGAATGGTGGACATCATCTTGGACGGCAGGATACAGGAGAGGCCGTGCCGAGCACGAGTGAACACGGGTGCAGCGGTGGACGCGACTCGCGCGGATGTGGCGGGGTTTGTTGCCGGACCCATCGGAAGCAAGGTGGCTGCGAAGGTGCGCCAGAGAGGTCGGCGGACATGGTACCCAGTGAGCCGTTTCCAAGTGCGCAGGATGGCCCGTCAACACACCAGGAAGAAGGGCAACTGGACGAGGGACCGTCAAGACCGGAGGTACTGTTGCAGAATTTCGAAGCAGGATGGCATACATCGTCCTACCCGGACCAAGGGACACTATCTAACAGCGATACCTAGGATCGTGCCTCCTGGAGAAGAGGTTCGATGGGTTAGTCCACTGGGGCGCAAGGGAGATGCCGCAGTGATAGCGCTGGTCGGGACGACCAGCTCTGAGGAGGGAGCAGTGTCACCGCGCCCGCCGCATCTAATTGCCGACAACAGCAGTGTCACCCATCGCATTATTGTCGGCACTACCGCAAAGGAGCCGAAGGAAAGAGACAGAGCATGGGCGCATTGTTGGGGCGTTTGCCGAAAGAGAGAAAAGGATAGAGACTTCGAGAATCTTCCGCTTTGTATTTGACCGCAATAACTGAACTTTCCAGAATAGTGCCTGGGAGATATAAATAGCGGTAAAGTGCGACAGAAGAGGCAGTCAGATGTATGTGAAGCGTTGAGTAGTCGTGCCGACGGAGAAGGGACAGTTCTTTGTGTTACGAGTTCGGAGCCGTGCTGTTGCAGAATCGGAAAAGACTTTCTTGTTGTTGCAACGAGTGTACAAAGTTACTGTTTACGGAAATAAAAGTGTTTCTTTATCCCGATTACATCCGTCGTCTTTACTACACACACCAACAAAAAGTCACAATACTTTGCAAGGTTCCCTTTTACACTTACAGATTCATTAAGTGCCTTTTTAGAACTTCAAATAAATAATTTTTCCATGATTAATAGCTTACAGATGCTACACCTTAGAATTATCTTTACTGGAAATCATATCATCATAACCTGGACCACAACACATATTGGTATAGCTAGCTAAAACTGTGGATAATGTAGCCAAAGAAGTCGCAAGACATCCTTTGGCAAATGTGATCAAGACTTATTAGGATTTGAACATTCTATTAAATAAACTGTTTGCAACAGTGGCAAACTGATTACTGCTCATACTCCATATATTTTATCCAAGACCATCCATGTATTAGGTCATCAATTTCAAGTCCTCCTTACTCTCAAGATTTAATTATGTACTACTTTCTCTTCTCCATTAAAACATTATACAGCTAGTCTGTAAAACCTACGTTACTATCTTAAAGATTTATACATCTGATTACTAATATTACAATAAACTGAAAAGAAAGTGCAGCTCAGTCTTTATAAAGATGAGTGTTATTTGAAATGGTGATCCTAAGAGTCTGTAAACGGTCTTCAGCTTATTTGTTTATTTAGTTATATATATTGTTTTTGAATAGCACATATACTTACTGTGTGCCAATGAGGATAGGGCATAATACAATATTTAGATCTTTATTCTACAAATTCTTAAAAACTCACCAATCTGGGATTTTTTTTCTTTTTAAACAATTATGGTCTTCTTTCAAATTGCTGATTATTAAAGTATTTTTCTTTTAGATTCCCTGATCCTTTTCTTTAATTGATGCACAATTATTTACTGTTAGCACTGTTGCTTACTTCATCAGTATAAAAAAGATGCATAATGGTTTTGCCCTGAGCTTTATCATTTTCTGATTAGAGATATAATAGGAGAGTTTCTACTCCTAGCAAGTGCAGATGGACATAAGTTCAAATCTCTCATAAATGTTACATGTGTCTTTTATTATATGCTTATGTGAGCTCATTTTACCATCACTTCCCAAATTGTTATAATTCTGTTTTAAGATTTGATGGAAGCCCTGGTTTAGTAAAAGGCTATTTGGAGAGAGAGAGAAGGAGGGAGAAAGAAAGACAGAGACAGAGATATTAAGTGAGTGACTGAGTGAGTGAGTGAGTCTGAGTGTGTGTGTGTGTGTGTGTGTGTGTGTGTGTGTGTGTGTGTGTGTGTGTGTGTGTGTGTGTGTGTATGCGCGCGCGTATTAGTTTGTTGCTTTCAGCGAAACTTGTGAAAACAGTAGTTTACAATGTGACTACAATATTTTTTTTAAAAAATAACAAAATTATAACGAAACCCAGAAAATACGTACGTTTTATGTAACATCCTTAAAATATGTACAAACGTGCAAAATATATAAAATAAAAATTTGTAAGGGAGTCCCAAATGACGTAATTCGCCAACATTTTTACTTCTCACACAAATATTATGCAGGATATCAAATATGTAGTTACATAAAAATCCGGGCTCTACTTATCACATTATTGTCTTGTCTCGCTTTCAAGCCAAGGGACCAGACTGCAGCTCATTCAAGGTCACCAATGCTCGTCTGAAGCTTCAGGATTCAGACGCTCTATATTAGATCTCTCTAGACTTAGCCATATTTTCTATGTTTAGTTACTTTTACATGCCTGCAAGTGCTATGTTTTCGTCCTATGCTTTCTTTTGATTGAAAGCAATGGTGAATGTGCGGGGAAAATCTCAGGTTTGTGGGAAATTCTGTGAAGTGCAGGGCAACTCTGCTTCCCGCTCAGTACCGTCAGGTTGGTATACTGGATACCGCCATTATGAATGTGCTTTCCCTTATCGGCTGGCGGTAGCATCGCGTAATAAGTGTCAGACAAGTAAGCATTACTTGTTCTCTGAGTTGGATATTATATGACATTGGAAAATGGCCGGAGGTAAAGCAGTGCAAGACTCAGGAAAAGCTAACTGTTACATTACTGTTAAATTGACACACAGCACATGTGCACAAGAAAAGGATTATCCTGTAGAATAGTAGCCTCACCTCATCTATTCCACGCCCTAGTTCCTATTATGTTTAATTGCTGCAACGCATGGATGACATGGATGTTACCAATGGTGGAACTGTGGAATCTGCATAAACATGTAAGTACTGCCAACCACAGGAAATATAAATAGCAGGAAAAACGTATGTGCTATTACCATTCTTATTACTTCATAATCATTAAGTGAGATTAGTTATCTTGCATGCAGGGCTGCATTTTGTCAAATTATGGCTACTTCTTCGTATTATAATATTGTTAGTAGTATTATTATTACTTTGTAATCATTTGAAGTGGCATTAATTCTTTTGCATGCAGAGCTACATTTTTCAAGTTACGGCTATGTAACCATGCCATTTTGCAATCAAGAAATCAGGCACTGCATTGGTACGTAAAATTTTTTGTGGAGGTAAGCCAAGTATTTAATTTTTTAAGTCCCATTCATAGTCCTCAGGCCAAAAATGTACTGAGCAGACTCGAGCATTGTTGGCATTAAATTTATCACTCGTTTACACCGAGATACCCATGCACGCCTTGGTTTAAGGAAGATGCTAATTTCATTAGCAGCGAAAACATCTTTATGTATTCGAGTATTGCCACTTTGGTGACGCAGTGTTGGTATTTTCAGCATGTTCATGTTTCTTTGGTTGGCAATGCTCCAGGCACACAAGCCACGCTCTCACCCTCTGTAGCAGTAGACAGCATTGAGTACAATGATTGAAGCCGCTGTTGTACAGGATAACCCAAAAAAAGAATTAATTTCATAAATAAACTATAATTTTTGTTAAAAAGGTCTTGTCCTATGGTTCTCAGAGTTAATGTTACTGGGATTGCAAAACAAGTCTATTTTGTTAAGCACGCAGAGTGAGAAATAACTTAGGCTACTGATTATAATTGCTCTACCAAAACAAAAATTACCACAAATGCAGTTTAATATATCACCATATATACTCGTACATCTTGTAACCCAGTAGCTGCCTTTTATAGGAAACAAGATAAGTAAGTAAATTACTTGGCATTTTATTTTTGACAATTTAAGTTTTATTATCTACTGATTAAATTCTTGTTTTCACAAACCAGCCAAATTGCATAAATGACAGAAATACTCAGGGGTCTCCGTCTAGTGGATATGTGAATAGCGACCACAAAGTACCCAAGCTGAGCAGAACATTACTTCCACTTACTGGTGTTTTGCTCCTCACTGTAACTTTTCTACCTGACTTTACCTTGGTCATCTCTTGTTCTCTTCCGACTCCGATGCTATTAGGGTTCCTGAGGGCTAGGGAGTCCTTATTTTTCCAACCTCTCCATTTGTCTACAAAATCTTAACCCCTAACATGCTGACCTGTCATGGCATGTAATACGTCCTCTGATTGGTAATTAGAGGATATGGTCGGTGAACTTATTTTGATAACTCTCCCGGCCAGGTCGGTGAGACCCGTAAACCAACGACAGGTGTGGTCCTCCAGACATTCTGGGGGTTGTGAGAGAGCGATGTGACCGCCAAAATATAAAAATATGGTGCTCTCTAAAATGCGGTTACTATTACAGCTATTGCTCTCTTCAATATCATCATTAAAAAGTATTGGAGAGCAAGAGGATTAATGACTTCATTGTCAGAAATCCAGCATTAGCTAACAACAACATAATGTTAAGTGTGTAATTGGTTCTATACTAAGGTGTTAACTGTGGCTTAAGAAGTTATGTTTGGGTCTTGAAATGGAAAGATTCACAAATGAGTTAGTGGAAGAACAGTCAATACAAATGCTCTTCAGTGTTTTATTTCTACCAGTGTTGCAAAACATTGTATATGATTCAAGTAGAGTGGTCTTTTGTGGCCCAGCCTGTATTGCATATACCAGGTGGAAGGTACTTCTTCGGCTATATGTTAACCAGGGATTCTACATGATGAATAAAATTATGTCCAATAAAATTATTGTCAAAAAAGGGCCATTTCACCAAAACAGAATAATTTGTGTGAAATATTTGGTGTCATCTAGCTTCTTGATGAATGGATGTAAATGATTTATTGTTTCACTAACTGTTGCTCAAACTTTGTATGAACAAAGCTGTAATGACTTTTTATCTTAATTCAAATGAATTTAGACACAATTTAATATTAAAGTGACATGCAAGGTTTAATTTCTAGAGGAAATGTGGCAACATTGTAAGCCACTCAAAGGCGGCGCCGTGGCCGAGCGGTTAGCGCGCTCGCCTACCACCTAGGCGGCCCGGGTTCGATCCCAGGGACCCGCATGTGGTATTCGTGGTGGACGAAGCGGCGTCAGGGCGGGTTTTCTCCGGGTGCTCCGGTTTCCCCCGCCATCTCATTCCACCGGTGCTCCATCTTCATTCCATGTATCATTAGTGTCACCGCCTGCGGTACCGTAGTAGTAAAAGCGGGCGTTAAACACTACAACAACAACAAGCCACTCAAAACTTAGTCATTGCATGTTTTCACAAGTTTGGCTGCCTGTGAGATTAGCGGAGGCAATGCCTGTGGTGTGAAGGTAGATGGAAGGAGAAGGAAGCATTAAAGTAGAATTGTCTGGAACATGAAAGAATTTACCTTGTGATCATGAACCTGTTCACATAAAGGAAGTGCCTAGGCATGGTACTACTAGTTTCTGGGGGAAATTCTGCTTAAGAATATAACAAATAAAATAGGTAAAATAAAATAAAAAAAAACATAACAATGAGATCTGGTAAATAAATGCACATGTTTCCACTCCCTCTCATCCCTTACCTAGTGAAACAAGCTACTCTTTATCTCCAACTCTTCTTCTGCTTTTTGCCTTTCAAAAAACAAAAATAAAAATAAAATGGTCTCTTGTGAACTGAAATGCAATGCAATGTTAAGAACGTAATAATGAAACCTAAATAAACACCACATAATTGGCATAAATGACATACATTTTCAGTGTTTCTTGTTGTAAAGTCCTTATAAATATATTTAGATAGAATTGTGGAATTTATTTCAAAACGCTGACTGATACTTGTATTCGTTGTGAAATTGTACTTGTAAACGTAGCATTATCTTGTGGAGTACATTAGCTGTACTTGAATCCCACATTAGATACAAATTCGGTTTGTCATATGTCTAGAGAAACTCTCTACAATCTATAATTTCTTTTAAGGATAGTATGACTGTCATATTTATTTGTAGAGAACAAGAATGCAATTTATTTTGCTTTACTTCTTATTTAGGCACCTTCGTGACCACAGCTATCATTCATGATGAGGTCCTGTTTTATTTCAGCCCGGTAATCTACAGAAGAGCACAATTGTTTAAGGAAAATACAGAGGAAGACTTATTTGTGTATTAAAAGCAATTACTATTGTTTTAGCTCATAAGGAATGATGATGATGATGATAAGAATAACAATAACAATAATAATAAAGTATTAATAGTATTAATAAGTAATAATAATAATAATAAAGTAATGACAACAATAATAATAAAGTAATAATAGTAATGATGATGATGATGAGGAGGAGGAGAAGGAGGGGGAGGGGGAGAAGGAGGGGGAGGAGGAGCAGGAGGAGGAAGGTCCATTATTAGGAAAATCTATATATCTTTATATCAGCATTGTTTTAATCCTAAAATATGAGCTTTCAATTAATTCATTTTTCTGCTTTCTAACTATGGAAAACCGACTCTTCATTATTACTTGAATGAATGCATTGTTTCAGCAACATTCACACCATACAGGTATAACATTTCGATTTGCCTGCCTCAGTGGTATGGTAAATGCACAGGATGAGTATTTTGTTTACCTCTGATGGCACACGCTGGTCGGTTACAACACTGGCCTGTGTCAGTGTTTTGTTTATGTCTTAGGGCAGTGCTTGCACACGCTGATCAGCAGTTTTGTTGACATCTGAGGACAGTGCACATGCCAATCAGGTTCAACACCGGTCACTAGGGTGTGCAGGCACAGAACAGCATTGCCATTTACATTAAATTCTTACAAAATGATTAAACCTACCAAAAAGAATCTTCTACTATGGCACCACAGCCCATTTTTGAGCTTTGGCATCCTTCAGCTTCTTCCTCCATTCAACTCAATCCTTAGCTAAAGTTGAAAGGAAACTTAATATTTTCTATTTCTTACACTTATGTGTATTAGCCATGTTATTCTGCCCGATGCAGTAACTTCCACCCTGCGTATATTATATTATATGGAACCCCAGAAATATGACATGATAGTGTAAGTTAGTATAAGCGTATAAGCAGTGGTAAATGTGCTTACAATCTACCTGCTGTTTCAACTGATTTTCTTGAGATGTTTAGATTGTTTTCTCTATAGCTTGCTCCTCAACAATGCCAAAATGAACGCTTAATGATATCAGCATTTTCAGTTTCTTGTTTGTTCTCCTGCAATCCTTAGCTATGACCCATCTATGGCTCCCATTCCATATATTACTCCAAGGAAGTGCAGCACCTTCTTATTCATGACTGACTTTCTGTTGTACACATGATGTACAGTTGTAATAAGAGACAGCGTTGGAAGCGCACAGCCTGCTTGTGCAGAACAGAAAGCACTATGCCCATGGTAGTAGAGTAGGGGAATGCTATGTGGGATAGGACTTGCTCTCTCTTAAGTCTTCAGTGTTCAGTGAGAACACTTCATTTAGCTAGGTACTGTGTTCCGGGCAAAGGACCATTGCTTCCACGCTATTTGGTCTTTTCTAAATTTCAAAACCTTTATCTTTTGGCATTAACTTGTAGCAAAATTTCAAGTCACGGGGCAATATGCTATTACCAGAAACAGGCTAGAGAACAGGTAGGACTTGTGCAAGTTTTAGCTTGTATTTTGAGCCATAGCAAAATGACTAAATATTGTGAAAGTTTGTTAAATATTTAAAACATTTTAAGGAATGTTAAAAGAGCATTTGTGTAATATACAAGTTTGTAAGAGTCAAGCAATTAATATAGAGGCAGTTGTTACTATTGAAGTGTGTAAATTGTAATTTCTTATTTTTGTCAAGTTTTAACCTTCTATCCATTACAAAACTCCATGCCTGCTGGGTAGAAATGTTGAACAGGGCTTACATTTGTGTTGGAAACCTATCCCATTTGAGGTTTTTGTGACAGGTAACCTCACTTGGAAGTCAAACAAGAACTTAATTTTCACTGCACGTAGAGCTTCTGCTGTTCTTCTGGAAATTACTGGATGATATGTTTTAAACAAAGTTTTTACCATAAATTAGCAACTTGCATAACAGTTGTGTGTAACATTATATTTAACAATATATTTTTTCCCAGAACCTAAATTTATTCTGAACTTCAACAATCAGCACAATTTGTGTCCTTGTTTAAAAGTTATTGGCACAGTTATATAGCATAAAAACTAATCCAACCTTCATATATTGTGTATATATGTTGTTCCATCTGTAACATTTTACCCTTAATGCTCTATTGCCAGATGTTTAATTCACTCAACTGTTTTCAGAGTAATGTATGAAGGTATCTATGCATAGGGCATTACGTCCAAAACTATATAATGACAAAATGCTTTAAATAAAAATATATTATACTTTTTATGTACCTAGCTAACTAAAGAGTTCTTCTTTCTCTCATTTCTAATGGCTAAACAGATTACACTTTTATAGCTAATGAATGTAAAATAAATATTACACAATAGTCAATACTAAAGCACATGCTACTTCCTATACAATAAGTTTAACATGTTAGGTATGGCAAGTCTTGCAACAAATTTTTCCTTTGATCACCCCTTTAGCATAAATTGCAGATTTTATGCTGGTCAAAATGGCTGTTATTGATAGGCAAAATAAACTTTTTTCTTCCACCATACTGGTCAGTTTCAAACATATAAATATTGTGCATCAGTGGCTATGGCCCAACCTTATCAGGAGGTTGGCACTGGGCGATTGGGAAGACAAACAGAGATAAGCAGATGCAATAGCAGACTTTCTCAGCAATCCAGAAACACTATCAGCAAATAACCAGAATCTTCTGGACGTTTCCCTTCTCTCTGCCTCCAAAACATTCTAGAATACTTTTTTAGAAAACTTCAACTGCTAAAAAAACCAGCATGTTTGCAAGTGAGTTATTCAGTACACTTCTGCAGCAATCAAGTCTATTTTCTGAGAGAGGTTGTAGTATTAGCTGTGACATACGAAGAGTGCTGTTCGAGTGAGAGGTTTGAGAAGTCTTGTATTTGACTCCCCAGCGAGGGAAGCATACTGCACCATATCGTGAAAGGGGGGGGGGGGGGGAGGAAGTAATTGAAGAGAAGAGACCATTAAAGATTTCAAGAACTATGACATTTATGGACCAATAAATTATACATTTGTTAACAGGAATAATTAATCGGCATAGCAAACCTTTAAACAGAAATGGAAGCCGAAACACACAATAGAAATACAGGCGAAAACAAAACCAATTTACATAACCCCATTCAACTCCCCCTGAAAGCGAGGAGTTGGGCAGTCTTCGGGCCTATCTGAAAGCGCCTAAATGATTCGCGTGGATATCCTACGGGTTACAAGAATTACTTGTTACAAGATTACATTTAATCCGTCTCCATTAGAAGCACCTCCCAGGCAAGTAACGGTCAGAAAACCAATCTGTAATACACGGCCTGAGCCTTAGTTAAAACAAAACAACGGGACCACTTACCCTTCACGCCAAGAAAGGAGCACACCGACTGACTGTCCCTACAACCGTGAGACCGAGAGGAAACCCAAAGAAAAAACACTAGCGCATCCCAGCGGGGAAAAGGAGAGTCGCGAAACAAAAGGAGGTGCCTCAATAAAACAAAGTAAGTGCGATCAGCACAATACAGAAGAAGCAACTTTGTCTGTATTATGCTACCCTGCTACATCACAAAGGAAATTGATGAGACTTTGAAAATTGAACTAGATCACATTAGGGAAGTGACAGTGAAAACAAGAAAAAGTAAAATATGCACAATTTATAACTCTCATAGCTAAATAATTTGTGCTGCTGAAAAGGGAAGCAGTAGCAAGTTCAAGTTTAATGTATTTGGCAATTTTTTTTTTTTTTTTTTTTTTTTTAAATTAACGTCCTCCAACGTAATGTCATATCGGACGCTGTATTTGGCTATGCTTCATTTTATGGAAAATAAGAAGTCCAATCTCCTAGCCATTTTGTTTTCCATTTTTTTTTATGAAACATTATGCTGTAAATAGGGGTTTCAAACTTATGCTGAACAGATGCACAAGGTTTTTGAGTTATGTATGTGTCTGTAAAATACCAGGTGAGTCAGCTGCCCGTTATTTTCCAGTTTTATGTACTCTGCACTTTATACTCTAACATGAAAACATCGGCCCCTATGCTAGGTTCCACCCAAGTATTCAACATGGAATGTATTTACCTTTGGTTATCTCTGAAGCTACTTGGTAGCTCAGTTAGAATGAGCGCACGATTCATAAGTAATCCATGTGCTGTAAAGGTGGTTTGAATCCCTTACATGTACTAATTTTTTACTGCATAATATTTCAGATCACGTTAGTTGAACAATTATGTGTAAAGCTGTTATTATTTGAATTTGTAAATGTTTTATTTCTACCTTATGGTATTGTTGCACATAAGGATATCTCTCCGGCATAGACTTTGAGTTGCTTGCACTTTGGCTTGCTTCTCCATAGATCAAAGGAATATCAACATACTTGTCTGTCGAATGCATGGTGAAGGAATGACACAAAATATCATGTGACATCATACACGTTGGCATTCATAATAGTACACTACATCACGCCAGTCCAGTGGGGCAGAAGTCATTATACTTATTCTATTAGAAAATGCAGACAACCGAAAACATTTTATATTATATCCTAAACACTCAGATACTTTAAAATTAGATTATTGTGAACTAAGTTTCCAAGTTTTGATGAACAGGAAAAAAAAAAAAAAAAAAAAAAAAAAAAAAAAAAAAAAAAAAAAAAAAAAAAGGAAAAAAAATTGTACAACATGGAGATGCAAACCACTGTCCTGGAGGTTAGTGCATAGGATACGGTCATAATTCTATTCAGCTATTTGGAGGCTTGACTGAAAGCACACTTCAAGTTCAAACCCTAGAGCCAGTATGCCAGGTACTATGCTATATTCCCCTTGCGACTTTCCGAGCATAATTTAGTACTTTAAGACAGTTTTAAACCTTTGCTGGGCATTTTAATATTATTACTTAAATGGCAAAAGCTATTGTGCATCTTATTTGAGTTGTTACTATACGTAGTTTATGCCAAAATTTAAATAAGCCGTTATTTAATAAGTTTGTACATTCTGGCTATGAGTCTATGGTAGATAAGGTGCATCTGTAACTTTTTTTGCAGCCAACCTGGCTCTAGGTACAGATTCTGCCATTTTCTTTTTACCTAATGTTGTTAATGCACTCAAATGATAGGTCTGTTTTTTCAAAGGCATTTGCTGAATTGCGTTGCTATGTGTACTCTAATAAAAGCTTATAAAATCGGCTGGAAATCCAGAATTAGCTCTCAGTAAACGAGTCGTATGTTTTTGAGGTGTACTTTAGCGAGGAGTATTTTCTGTTTCTTAAACTGCCGTTCCTCTAAATTTTGCGCATTCTCCTGTCTAAGAACACCAAACAATACATTTTAGTAAGTGCAAAACTGGACTAAAGCACACATGGCATTTGATGGGTGGCCTATCTTCCAAAAAATAAGGGGCAACTGACTCGCCTGATGTATAATAGATGAATAAATGTTGAATGAAATGAAAATAAGTTTAGATGAAAAATGGGAGAAAATGGAAAGTAGTCTAACTGGGGTTAGGAAGGAAATAGAAACAAACAATAAAAGTTTAACTGAGATATTGGAAAATAACAATGAATGTTTGACTGAACAGCTAGAAATGACCACCCAACGTTTAACTGAAAAGATAGAGAAAGAGATAGAGAATAGTAACAAAGTGTTGACAGAGAAATTGGAGAGTAATAATCGAGGCTTGACAGAATTAGCACAGAGAATAGAAAATCAACAACATGTGATAGAAAATGTTCAGGGGGAAATTAGAAGTGAAGTGGATAATGAAAGAATTGAGGTTAGGGAGAACAGAACTCAGGTTGCGGGGGAGATAGAAAATGTAAAGAAATAAATTAATCAAGAATTTTTTCAATTTGTTGAGAAATCTGAGAGAGAAAGAGAGAGAGAGAGAGAGAGAGAGAGAGAGAGAGAGAGAGAGAGAGTAGTAAGCTTAGGGAAGAAGTAGGGCAGATATTGAATAACGAGAGAGCAACAACCTGCAAAGAATTGGAAGACAGTAAGGTTAGGTTACAAAAGGCAGAAAGCGAAGGTAGGAGGTTAACTGTAAATATGGAAGATTTAAATGAGTATGTAAAGGAAGTGGTTACGGAAATCCAGGGTGTAAAGCAAGCACTGGAAAATTTAAAATTAAGTGATAGTCGTGCTAATTCTGCTTGTCCTAGTGTAAGCGCAAATCTTAGTGAAAGTACTGATCATAGTGCAAACAAAGCCAAACAGGAGATTGATCAAAGCAAAAATCAAGATCAAGGTGAAAGAGCTTTCCAAAACTTTTTCGGGCAGGGAGCAACCCCAAACTTGAATCAGAATTACGAGGTTCGAAAGAGATGTCGTGATCTCATACCTAAAAATAACAATTTATGGGAAAACCGGAAAAGGGTAAACCTTAGAGATAATGGTTAGATCATTGATATGATTGTGTACTTGTCAAGAACAAGAAATTGTATAAATATTGTAAATATAATTAAGTTCAGTATATAGTGACTAAGTGAAAGTGTTGTGCAAGCCAAGAAGAGAAAGAGGAAAAAGAAACTAATAAGTACCTACCAAACCAAGGAACTTTTGTAAAATTGTATAACTTACGAAGAAAAGAAAAGAAATGTATATAATAGGGTATTTAAGTAAAATTTAATCTTGTTTGGAACGTATATTTTAAAATTCTTGTAAAAAAATGTATGTGGATGGAGAATTGCCGACTACGGCAATATATATATAATTGATAATGGAAAGAAACAAACTGAGATTCTAATCGATAGTTAAAGGGAAGACGTAATAAAGCTGAATAGATTAAAGTCTCAAGAATGGAAGCCTAGGCAGATTTAAATGAGTGATAAGGTTACAATTGTTGTTTGTATGAAGCCATAGTGATCCCGCGGGCTGATTCGTATCTTACCATGGCGTGCTCTAAAGTTAGTCAATGGAAATCGCTTCCTTCGTGTCGCCCACGCGAAACAAATGCAACGCAACACACACTCGTCTTGAATCGAGCCGAGAGAACGTGCGCGCAATTTGGGAGTTGTACGTAAGCTAGCGCGTATACATAATTCGACGGTTGCTAAAGGGTGACAAAGTTAAAGTGTTATAACGTTGTAGTTGAAATTACAAAGTTACGTTCTATTTAAATATCGTCGGCAGTTCTCTACAAATCTGGAAATTTGCAAATAAAGTGAAATGTTGGTTAATTCTTTGTTTGGTTCCATTCCTACCACAACTCACGCATACCCTGTAGATTAGGACCTCTTGCTAGAGCTAGTCCGGACACCAAACACGAGATCTTATAGGTCTTAGAGGCGACGTCTTCGACTTAGAGGAACGTTTGCGTCACAGGCTAGGAAAATTAGTGAGTGAAATCAAGTTAGCTGACTTCAGAAGGCAGCAGGGTGAGGAATTAGTGAAACAAAAGGTCTATATTAGGGAAAAGTTAGAAGATAGAATGATGCACGAAATAGAATAGAGCTGAGACAACTGTGATACTGATGACTTAACCGGCAGTTGTAGTAATATTGCTGATCATCAGGAGAGTGACCTTGCTGATTCACTTAACCCAAGTAATAATGTAAATTAGGATATGTAAACACAAAATATATCCTATTTGTTTCATGATTAACTCCACCTTCCTTTGGCGAGGAATCCGGTGATAATCTTAAAGTTTTTCTCCGGGAACTCGCAGAATATTTCAAGAAAATCTGATGTGTTGCACTCACATGGCTTTCTCTACTCTTGTACTAACCATTCTTACAAACTCTTATTCCTCTTATTCTCTTATTCCTTCTTCATCGTGTTAGTTGAGATAAACATTTGTACAAATTATCTTATTGCTTATTTCGTTGTAGGTACAAGGGGAATATTAGAATACAGTAGGCTTTGAGCGATAGTCAAAAACTTTGAGATACCGTTCTCTTTGCACACTTAACATAAAAAAATGAAGAACGATGTTCCATTTCACGAAAGTTTTAAGTTTTCCGAAACTGACAAATAACAAGGAATAACTCCGAAATGGTTAACTCTAAAAAAATTATTCGGACATAAATTGTGTGTTTTAGCGAGATCTACATTTTTTGTGGAATAAGATTTTGTCTATCTCTTACGGTTCACGACTTATTCAAAAGTCATCCAGAGCAAACTGGACTACATAAGCTATAACCAGAAAATTAAAAATATACATTTCATTTGTCATACAAATACCTTAAACGTGTGGCACTTTAATCAAAATCGTTACAGCCATTATCAAGAATATAAAAATTTTCGAAACATTTTCCATGTAAAGAGTAGTTTAGGGTGGGACTATTTTCTTCAAAATGTTCGCGTCGCATTCTTGAAAGACATTAAACTTAAATACTAACTTTGGTTTTTAACCGACTTTTCGTTTTTGGGTTATGCTTTCCACAGACTGACAGACACACACACACACACACACACACACACACACACACACACACACACACACACACACACACACACACACACACACACACACACACAGACACCGACCTTTTCCTAAAAATACTTTTGTTTTGCATTCAGGGGGTCTCAAAACATATTTCCGGTAAAATCTCGACATTAAATTTTTGGGTGGAATACAATACTTCCTCTACTTGCCAGTAGGGAAAGTAATAAAGAGGATTCTAAACGAGTTTAGGATGATGATTGTTAAAGTTTGCTTGAAGAAAAATGCTTTGGAGTGGTTAAGGTTAACCCTGGTGCCTCACGAGACTTACAGCATGTTTAGAAGCTTATTCATAAGCAGATTTTGGGGCCCTGCACTTCGGAATAGGGTTAAAGTTGAATTAGTAACTGAATATTACAAGCAAACTGTGGAATTTCAATGACTAAGTGCGTTTTAATACCTGCAAACAAAGCTAAATTGCTTGAACCCCAATTATCTGATCAAGAGGTTATAATAACACTAATACGTCACTATCCCCCACACATTAGAAAAATCTAATTGTAGCATAACCTATAGATTTCTCTGATATTGAATTATTGACAGAATTTGAAACATACACCATAATAGCTATCCAGAGATAACCTCAAATCCGGTTATGATAACTGTTCGCACGCGGAAAGTGAACAAAACAGCAGTCAAAGATTACAACAAGAATATCACAAAAGCGACAATACACAGCATTCGCGACATCATATGAGAGGCGAGGCATCTAAGAGATACCAGCATAGATGATAAACAGACAGAAATGTTGAAACAAGATCTCATTATAACCGTACTATACCGCAGCACCGGCGAAATTCAGGATACCGTCAGCATAGAAATGATTAGCGCGTTAACTTCACTAGGGGCGTGGTAGAAGCAGTCAATCAAACAATTTAAGATTCTATTGAGATTATACTCAAACAGGGAATAGGCACTTGACCGAAGAAGCTTCTGCACACACAATTTTCCAACACACTGGACCCTGAACGATGGACACCACATTGGCACCAGTCCTATGAAGAGCATCAGCCCAGCTATCGAAAATCCGGAAAACTAATCACCAAATCATTTTACGCTCTGGAAGGTGATTCCGTGACACACGCACAGAGCAAATACATGGCCATACAAGTGAATGACCAGGAACTTAATCCACCACAAATAATTGTACTAAAGGTATGGGACCTTAGGTATACAATAGACACCGAAGCTAGCAGGTCTGTAATTTGTTAAGAACTCTTTCAGGAACTGTTGACACTCCCAAGTTGAGTATTTAAACCTCACTATTGTATATTGTTGCACGGCTATAGAGAAGAGGAAACATAGAGTTAAACATCAGGTGCTAATAAAAGTATGCATAGATGATTGGGAATTTGACTTCGCTGCATCAGTAATACAACGTCTAGCAAGGGAATCAATCATTGGGAATGACAACAATAACTTCTGAATTACATGAGCAGAGGGTTAAAGAAGAAGTAAATACAAGAGGAATAACATTATTAGAAGAAGATATATAGAAACAGGGAGAAACTGCGACGCTATACAGGGAGGAAGGGAACTCATTTCATTAATTTAAACCAGTGGTATATCTCGGTATTTGGAACTCATTTTGTATCTTACCTTTTTGTCTCTGACCATTTCCTACGGACATATTTTAGTTTTATCGAAAGCGCGCTGGCAACACTGCGGATTGTGCGGGTGTCACTTTCACTAGGTCAGTACATAAACAAACACTGCAAGGGCGTGTCTCGTGAGCGTACACAAATACCGTGCCGCGTCCTTCCGTGTTTACTATGCGAGCGTTATCTCCCTAAACATTACACCACCCTGGGTTGTGTTTTCAACCTCAACGTAACGTTGTCGAGTTACTTCACGTCTGAAAAAGCTACTCGGCATATTCCTTCAATTCTTTTAAGTGATGAATTATTTCGAAACCCTGTGTGATGTCCCATAATTACTACCGACACTGTATCAGAAATAAGTTACTCTACGCATCTTATAAGTAATAAACGGTTATCTTCGTACATTCTTGTGGAATTACGCATCCAATTTGGAACAGAAACCGTTTTTGTTTTTTTTGTTTTTTTTCCCCCCCGAAATCGGCTGATCAAGGGACAAAATGCCATTATACTTGTTTGTTTGTAACGCTTCCATGAAGCACAGATTAGAAGGAATGTAAAAAGTTCCCTTGCACCCTGTATATAAAGAGAAATTTTTTGCTTAAAATGTTATACTGTATGATGACGGTCACGATGAATATGAAGAAGAAAAATACAAAGAAGGAAAAGAACAAGAAAAAGAAGTAATTAGTAATACAAAAACAAATAGTGAATACGAAGCCTCTCAAAGAAACGATTGTCGGTTAAACGAATTAAAGGCAAACAATGAGGTAAAGGAGTAAAGGGAAGAAGAAAAAAGTTAATAACGCTACTGGACGAAAAGATAAAAAGCACCTATAACTTAAATCCAATACAAAAGAATCAGTTGAGGGCATGCTTATTGAAGAATAGAGAAGTCTTTAGTTCCAAACCCAGACTGTGCAATAAATATACACACATTTTTCAAGTCAACAATGCTACTCTTGAGAGGTTACCCGTTCCTCGTTCCATTCTTGTTGTCACATTTTATAAGAGAGCTCTGTTGCTATCGTTTTTATGCAAGCCGATCTGTGTTTCGTTGGTTATTTGATTAACAGGTGTATGGACACAGTACCTGGATCGCCTTGGTAGAAACGGTCCTGCAAGCACTGGCAATTCCTAGGGCCATCTTCTTTTGGGTCTTATCAACCTGCTTTATCTATCCGCTGTTTCTATACTGGTGCTCCATAGAGGACAATTGAATTGGCGACACTAGCCAATATACATCTCTTAGATGGTTTTGCTCCTCCTACGTTTGTCTTCAAGCGACTGAAAGCCGCAATTTCTTTCTGTACTTTTGCTGTCACATTCTGTAGCTGTAGGCCCATGCCAAAGTTATGTCCTATATGGATACCACGGTATTTTAGATTTCTCATAGATTTTATTTGCATATTTCTTATTTTAACTTCAATTTCCCTTAGAGCTCTTTTTTCTTACCAGGATTACTATTTCAGTTTTTTGGAGCTAGTTGTAAACATTTTCCCAGTATCGCAGTTTCCCTAAGGTCCATTCTATCCGGTCTTCTGTCTCCTCTCTGCTGTCTCTGCTAATTACTAATGCTAAATCATCTTGATATCCAACAATTGTTGTTCTTTCAGGGACCTCTTGCTTCAATATACCATCATGTTCCATAATATTGGGCCTAAAGCTGAACCCTGCGGTACTCCACACGTCATGTCCATTTTAATCTTTTCTCAAGTCAGGATTATCCTGTTCTCTAAATACCTGCATATAAGTTTAGTGAGATAAGGCGATATATGTCACCTTGTTAGCTCATCCAGTATACTTTTCTAGGGAACCAAATTGAATGCATTTTTAACATCGGGTGTTACCAATGCTGCATATTTGTTTATTAACTTCGCACCTTCTGCTATGTTTTGAATTACCCGAACTGCTCTATAGTTGACATTCCTTTGCGAAATACAAACTGGATTACGCTGAATAGAATCAGCTGAGCTCAGTGAGCAATGCCGAGTGCAATTTTGTTGCGAGTTGTGACTAAGCAGTTTAATTGTGATTCGACTCAACGGATCAACTGTGTTTTATTCTATGTGTGCAACAGTGCTTCAATTGTAACGTTTGTGCTACACTAAGCACCTATGTGATAAATGAAGCGTATTTAGCATCAACTGTGTTTTATTCTATGTGTGCAACAGTGCTTCAATTGTAACGTTTGTGCTACACTAAGCACCTATGTGATAAATGAAGCGTATTTAGCATCAACTGGTGTTTTTATTTCTTCCATTAATTTTGTACTTGTACTAGGGGACATGCATGCATGTCCGTGCTATGATTTTAATGTTATAGTCGCACTTATTGTATAATTTACAGTCATTAAAGCTGCAAATATGACACATTTCATGTGAAATATACCCTTCCATTAAAGCTCAGCTTCTTCTATCCATTAAGACTTGGGCGTTGATGAATCCAAAGCTTATGATCGGTTTCTGAATCTAAATATCTTATTTTTTACAGTTATCTTCAGAACTGGAATCATCTGATTCATACAAGTTGTAGTACACGGATAACACCATCACCACAAGGTGGATGATGCACTTCTTTAAAATCCTTGGTATTTTGTAAATAATACCTTTTATTCCTGTTTCTGAGAAGTAGTAACATTTTACTTGCAATGAAAAAGCAATATTGCAAAACTAACGAGGAAAAGTCACATGTTAGTAATGTGAAATGTGGGTAGGAGCCTAGAGTTTGGTTGACACATAACTGCCAAACTAGAACGTTTAAATAAACGTAGGGTCTCCCAGGCCCTTAGCAACCAATTAATTACAGCATTTTTCACCCATTTTCTATACCATGAGTCGCCATTGGCTTGAGCTCAATAATCAGAAATACCACCATTATCGAGAAGAAGCATCTTAAAGCCTTTCAATTTTCATTCAAGACAGAGTTGCCATTCTTGTTGGAGCAAAAGAAGTAGACGGGAACCGGATAAAAAAGGAGAAAAAAGTAGAATTTCGAATGCATTGCAACAGGAACGAACCATGGCCCTCCTTCGTACGTATATATGAGAACGCGAAACTTGTGAGTAATATTATTTATTTACAGCTTATTTATCACAGTTTAAGTGTTGAACAAAGACATTTTTTCGTCTTTCGCCCCCCTCCCACTACCCGACGCAGATTGCCACCTTCCTCCGCTCTTAGATCAGTCACTGTATTGGAACGAGCATTATAATGCTTAAATTTCAACACTAAAACGTAAATATAGGCCTGAAAACATAAAATAATTTGTTCTTAAACACTCACCAATGGAAGTTGATGGCATCCAGCGCACCAAAGTAGGCTCCTCTAGTCCTGTTTTACCTACAGCACATGACTTGCAATATGCAAACCTATCTCCTTTTCTACTTTTCAATAACTACCCCTTTAAACTACGGGATTGTTCCCATTCGGGTTTGTAAGTTTGTGAGTACTTAGCCATTTTTCTTGGTCCCTCACTAAACACTTGACCTACATTTAGCACAACGAAAACCACTACTGTGTGCACTGTGAAAGACGCACGTTACTACGGCAATATTTATAATAAACTGAGGTGGGGTGAGAAGCTACTGAAGGGATGAAGCTCTTAGTCAGTGGCGATAGCGACTTATTTGTAAATCATAGGGCTGATAAGGTGATGGGCAGCTCCTTTCCTTTCTTAATGTGTAGAGGCATTACGCAGTAGTTTAATCTTACCTTGTATTTCTCATAAGACGCTGAGGGAAAGGGACTTCACCGTAATAATGAGCATAACTGCACTGTTTATAAGTTAGGAAATTATCAATTGCCTTTAAAAAGAATAAAATTAAGTAGATTTTCGTGTGTTTTTTTAAAAAGAAGGAGATTTTGAATTTTTGTAATTAACCGAAAGTAGAAAAGTAGATGCAAAAAAAATAAGGAGATCTTCTTCCAGAAAAGTAGATCTGGTAACACTGATTCAAGATCAAGGGTACCATAAAACGTTTTTCTCGTACAACGTGAACTCAATTTGAGGAGATTTCGTACGTTAAACATAAAATACTCTCATCGGGATGTTAGCAAGGCAGAAAATATCCCGCAACAAAACAGGTACTTAGTCTTAGTACTTAAGCTACTTTGCTGGGGAGAAAGCCAGAGAACACATTATGTGGCTTTGGCTATGCAGTTAGAAATTGTATGTAAAATGGTAATGAGTATATAGCGGCATTGTGCGTATGGAACCACAAAGGAAGGCGAACAAGGAAGAGGTGGAGCTGGAGAGAAGCTTTATGGGCTTGGGGAGCTTGCAATGCTGTCACCCTCTGTCGATGAAGGGAGGATGAAGATGATTATGGAGCCTAAGAGTGAATAGAAGGAAACGCTACAGTAAATGAAGCAGTTTGGATTCAGGTGGCAGGCATCCTCTCCATCCTACTACGCACGGTAGAACTTCATTGTTTTAGCGTCAGAATGGAGGATTGTGTTGCCATGATAACAATCAGGACTCCGAGTGCAGTTATTGCCACGTTACATGCACAAATACCAACCTTTAAATTAGGCTGTTATTTAACTAGAGTTGTGTGAAACGAAAAGTAAATACTAATACTAATACTAATACTAATACTACTACTACTACTACTACTACTACTACTACTACTACTACTACTACTACTACTACTACTACTACTACTACTACTACTACTACTACTACTACTACTACTACTACTACTACTACTACTACTACTACTACTACTACTACTACTAATAATAATAATAACAACAACAACAACAACTACAGTGATGATAGTGATGATGGCGATGACGATGGCGGCGGCGGTGGCGGTGGCGATGACGATGGCGGCGGCGGTGGCGGTGCGGTGCCGATGGCGGTGGCGGTGGCGGTGCGGTGACGATGGCGGTGGCGGTGGCGGTGCGGTGCGGTGCCGGTGACGGTGGCGGTACGGTGGCGGTGGCGGTGCGGTGCCGGTGGCGGTGGCGGTGGCGGTGGCGGTGGCGGTGCGGTGCGGTGCCGGTGACGGTGGCGGTACGGTGGCGGTGACGGTGGCGGTGCGGTGACGGTGGTGGTGGCGACGGCGGTGACGGTGACGGTGGCGGTGGCGGTGACGACGGCAGCGACGGTGACGGTGACGGTGGCGGTGGTGGTGGTGACGGCGGTGACGGTGGCGGTGGCGGTGACGGTGGCGGTGGCGGTGACGACGGCGGCGACGGTGACGGTGACGGTGGCGGTGGTGGTGGCGACGGCGGTGACGGTGGCGGTGCGGTGCCGGTGGCGGTACGGTGCCGGTGGTGGTGGCGGTGGCGGTGGCGGTGCGGTGCCAGTGCGGTGCCGGTGCGGTGGCGGTGGCGGTGGCGACGGCGGTGGCGGTGCGGTGGCGGTGACGGTGGCGGTGGCGGTGACGGTGGCGGTGGCGGTGCGGTGCCGGTGGCGGTGGCGGTGCGGTGCGGTGCCGGTGACGGTGGCGGTACGGTGGCGGTGACGGTGGCGGTGGCGGTAACGGTGGCGGTGGCGGTGGTGACGGCGGCGACAGTGACGGTGGCGGTACGGTGGCGGTGACGGTGGCGGTGCGGTGGCGGTGACGGTGGCGGTGACGGTGGCGGTGGCGGTGGCGGTGGCGGTGGCGACGGTGGTGACGGTGGCGGTGCGGTGCCGGTGACGGTGGCGGTACGGTGCGGTGCCGGTGACGGTGGCGGTGGCGGTGGTGACGGTGGTGACGGTGGCGGTGCGGTGCCGGTGACGGTGGCGGTGACGGTGGTGGTGGCGGTGGCGACGGTGGTGACGGTGGCGGTGCGGTGCGGTGCCGGTGACGGTGGCGGTACGGTGGCGGTGACGGTGGCGGTGCGGTGGCGGTGACGGTGGCGGTGGCGGTGACGGTGGCGGTGGCGGTGACGGTGGCGGTGGCGGTGGCGACGGCGGCGACGGTGACGGTGGCGGTAAGGTGGCGGTGACGGTGGCGGTGCGGTGGCGGTGACGGTGGCGGTGGCGGTGACGGTGGCGGTGACGGTAGCGGTGGCGGTGGCGGTGGCGACGGTGGTGACGGTGGCGGTGCGGTGCCGGTGACGGTGGCGGTACGGTGCCGGTGGTGGTGGCGGTGGCGACGGCGGTGGCGGTGGCGGTGCGGTGCCGGTGCGGTGCCGGTGGCGGTGGTGACGGCGGTGGCGGTGGCGGTGCCGGTGGCGGTGGCGGTGGTGGTGGCGGTGGCGGTGGCGACGGCGGCGGCGGTGCCGTTGGCGGTGGCGGTGCGGTGCCGGTGACGGTGGCGGTGCGGTGCCGGTGACGGTGCGGTGCCGGTGGCGGTGGCGGTGCGGTGCCGGTGACGGTGCGGTGCCGGTGGCGGTGGCGACGGCGGTGGCGGTGCGGTGCCGGTGACGGTGTGGTGCCGGTGGCGGTGGCGACGGCGGTGCCGGTGACGGTGCGGTGCCGGTGACGGTGCGGTGCCGGTGGCTGTGGCGACGGCGGTGGCGGTGGCGGTGACGGTGCCGGTGACGGTGCGGGTGACGGTGACGGTGCCGGTGACGGTGCGGGTGACGGTGCCGGTGGTGGTGGCGGTGGCGGTGGCGGTGCGGTGCCGGTGACGGTGACGGTGCCGGTGACGGTGCGGGTGACGGTGACGGTGCCGGTGACGGTGCGGGTGACGGTGCCGGTGGTGGTGGCGGTGGCGGTGGCGGTGGCGGTGCGGTGCCGGTGACGGTGCCGGTGACGGTGCGGGTGACGGTGCCGGTGGTGGCGGTGGCGGTGGCGGTGGCGGTGGTGGTGGCGGTGCGGTGCCGGTGACGGTGACGGTGCCGGTGACGGTGCGGGTGACGGTGACGGTGCCGGTGACGGTGCGGGTGACGGTGCCGGTGGTGGTGGCGGTGGCGGTGGCGGTGGCGTTGCGGTGCCGGTGCGGGTGACGGTGCCGGTGGCGGTGACGGTGACGGTGGCGGTGGTGACGGCGACGGCGACGATGAAAATGACGATAATGATGATAATGATGATAATGACACTCGCACAAACACGGACCTTTTTCTAAAAATACCATTTTTGGATTCAGGGGGTCTCAAATCATATATTTCCGCTGAAATCTCGACATCGAATTTTTGGGTAGAATACAATACTTACTCTACTTACCAGCAGAGAAGGCAAAAATGTAAATCTTGCTAAAACACACAATTTACGTCCAAATAAATTTCTTTGTAGAGTGAACCATTTCAGAGATATTCCTTGTTATTTTGCGAGTTTTGGAAAACAAACTTTCATGAAATGGAACATCGTTATTCATTTTGTATGTTAGCCGTGCAAAGGGAACGGAATTTGAAAGCTTTAAAAGATTTGATTATTGCTCAAAGCCCACTATATTCCCATGTTCCCCTTGTACCTACAAGGAAATACGCAATAGGATAATTTCTCCAAATGTTTATCTCAACTAACATGAAGAAAATATAGCAATAATAGTTTGAGAGTCTAGTGAGTACAAGAGCAGAGAAAATCATGTGAGTGCAACACATCAGGTTGTGGATGGTCACTTTCCCTAGCTCCGTACATAAACAAACAGCGTAACTGTGCGGTTTGAAAACAAACTCATACCCTGCCTTGTCCTTCGGTATTTACTGTGACAGTGTAGGCCAATCACAAGCGTTAGCTCCTAAAACATTACCGAAAGCGAAAGCTGTTTACATCCACAAACCAGGTCAATTCCCTGACCAACCTCTTCGGAACGTTGTCGAGTTACGTCATCTCTGAAATAGCAGCTCAGAGTATTCCTTCACGTCCTTTAAGTGATTAATTATTTCGAAATCCTGCGTGATGTTCCGTAATTACAATCGAAGTTATATCGGAAATAAGTTACTCTACGCATCTTACAAGTAACAAACTGATATCTTTGCATATTCTTGTGGAACTGCGCATCCAACTTGGATAAAGAGCTATTTATTTTTTCGAAATCGCCTGATCAAAGAACAAAATGCCATTCCACTTTTTTGTTTGAAATGCTTCTAGGAAGCACATACTGGAAGGAATGAAATGACTTCCCTTCCACCCTGTATATGTATATATTAATTTAATGATTAGTGCTTTGAATGTTTTAGGTTTTAGAGAAAATTATTGTATAGATATTAGATGTGATAAATTATACTTTTGTGCATGTTTAATTTTTGTATGTTGCATAAAACTTTGTTTTAATTTTGTTGTGTGTTATATCTTTGTTTTGCAGTATTTAGATTTTTTATAAGTTGTAAAGTTTTGTTGTAAATGTTTTTGAAGATTAATTAAATGAATGAGGATCTGGAATGTGGGCCCTGGTTTAAATAATTAGGTGTCAGGGTTTATTATTGCAGGTTTTTATTTATTTATTTTGCGCCACTCTGCTATAAGCTATTAAATTACCCTTCTAAATATCACTCTCCTTTGAGTAATTCCTATCCGCCGAATCTTCAGGTTAGCGCAAGTTCACATCAAACAACACGTGCATAACTAACAATTTATTGAAATAACTTAAAAGCTTTAAACAATATCTATATGCTAAGTAAAACCTTTCTAACACTACATCGTATCTCGTGAAATTAAGAATACGAGAAAACAACAAATCATATACACAATTCTGACGTTTTTAAATCCTTTTTAAACTTATCCTAACTACACCAAACTTTAAAAAAAAAAAAAAAAAAAAAAAAAAAAAAAAAAAAAAAAAACCACGAAGCCTTCTTCTTTTCTTTTTTACAGTAAACTTGACCTACACTAAATAAACATTTAAACTTCACCTACAGTATATAACACAAAACCCTGAATGCTCCTATATCATGACGGAAAATGGAATTACATTCTCTTTGATTCCTTATCTTGGTAGAATTCCATCAGGAGTACGTCCCTGGTTCCTTTCAGCTTGCTGTTCTTAATTTCTTCTCCTTTACTTTCATTAGATTTTCCTTTTGTCTGTTTAGCTCCTAGTTTGTTACTGTCTTTTGCTGTTTACCAATAATTACTTTGGTAACATCCTTGTTTGTATTTTTCTGTTCCTTTACAGGTTAAGCTTCTTGCCTTTTTGTTTAGAAACAGTTTTTATGGATTGCTCTTTTTCAGCATCTTTTTAGCGGTCCCTTTTATATCTACTTGTTCATCACTTGATGTATTTCCTTGCCCAACATGTGACTTTTGCTTATCTTTAATTTTTCTTTTCTTGTCAGTTGGTTTCCGGTCATCGCCTGTATACGTGCGCTGGGCAAATGCAGTCTGTTCCGCAGATTTGAATCCAAACGCAAATACAAGAACGGCACATATTAATACAAATCCTACTGGAAATGCATAATGGGGATTGACAACTTCAGACAGTTCCATTTTCCACGTCCTCTTCTGTTCAACTCCACTGTTTACGTGAACACTAACCGTTCCACTTTCAGGACATACCCCTTCTGGCTGTTCCCAAGTCTATAATAATGTCTTATATCCAACGGTATTACTCTTAATACCCTTACAATTTGTTCCTTCGTGCGATTAGTTGTTTATTTACGACATTAAAGCGTGTGCATTGGTGAGGGAACTGCGCGCCTATTTGTCCCACAACTCAACATGGCCGCTATGTTTTTTTTTAACACTCTGAGCTGGAAATAAATTGTGACTTGAGGTTGAAGGTTAGAAAAAGAAAGTTAAGCAAATGCGGATGTTTTCTGGCTTGGATGTAAGAACGGAATTTCGAAGCACATTGACTGCCAGCACAATCGGAAATAAGGGGAAAAACAGCGGAAAATGGGCATTACGAGAAAATTGAATCCTAAAGAAGGGGGATGAACTACGAAAGGAAGAGCTTCTTATTATATCTTGTGCAGGAGAGTGTGGTACAAGCAGTCCTTGTTGCCCTTAGGTTTCAACTCTCGACACAAGAGAACAAAAATATAATTTCTTTACCTTCAAATCCTCCTTTTATTATTTCAAAGACTGTTTTCTTATTTCCTGCTTTTAATTCTATACATGTGTGTGTGTCTGTGTGTGTGTATGTGTGTATGTGTGTATGTGTGTATGTATACTATCCATATGGGACATTTGAGTGCGTTGCGTCTGATATTCACTGTGATATCAACTCCAAGCACGTGTTATGTTAGTTATCTTCATAAGGCTGAGCATCGCACCGTCAAGATGAACATCTGCGCTACCTCCTTTGGAGTCTACGATCATTCGTCATATTACAACTCACAACTGTTTTCTTCTTGTAGCCTTCACTCACTCCTTTCATTGTCTCTTAACTTTCTCTGTATCTCGCACTAACTCCAACGATACAATCACCCAACACCTCTTCACTTTGACGCGACGTATTGTTCACGACAGCAACATACGCGCGCGTGCGCGCACACAGACACACACACACACACACACACAAACACACCCACACACAGACAGACACACACAACACACACACTACACACATATACAGACACACAGACACACACAGACACACACAGACACACACAACACACACAGACACACACAGACACACACAGACACACACACAGACACACACAGACACACACAACACACACAGACACACACCAACACACAACACACACACCACAACACATACCAACACAACATATACAACTTAACACACACAAGACACACATCATCACACAACACACACAAACACAATAAAACACACACACACAAACTGACACACTAACCTACTCATGTCTGTAACTCTCTTCTCTGCTGTTTCCTCTCCTCCTTAGCTAGTGATTATGACGTAACGTGGACCTTTCTCGACTTCCACAAACACGCCGGCCACCGGATGACCCTTTGTTACAGCTGTGTTTGTGCTAGTGAAGATGTCGAACGAGAAGTTAGGACAAGTTAACATGGCAATGAAAATTAAATTGGATGTGTTATAGATACTGGACCATCATCTGCCAGAAGGCCGTTTCATGCAGTACTAGCAAGGTCTTGGCTTCCTCGCTGAGCAGATTTCGGTTAGCTTTAAAGGTCTGGAGACAGAATGCAACCAAAAACTTTTCTTCTTAGTTGTTTTATGATACCATAAAATGCGAAATCAGAACTCACAGTTATTCTTTTACAGGATTAGTTGCTTGACTTTCTAGCAAAGGAAGTGGTAATATATACAGATGAGTGAATTGAAAGTTTAGCAGGAAAAGTGGAAATTAGGCCTGGTTTAAATTTTGAAAGGATGGATTCAGTAAAGAGTGCAAATCGTGGCCTGTATTTGGATACTTTCAGATGCGTAATTCTGTTTCAATGGGAACATGATAGCCTGATTCCTAATGGTAAATATAACATCCTGTATACATATACTGTCTGTTCGACATCTCTCACTGGGATGAGAATACGTACAGTTCCCGATATTGAATATCAATAAATATCGGCGTTTCATAGTCAGTGTGCAAACTAGCTATGCCTGTTGCGAAAGAAGCGAAGTTCCCAGTGGTAACAGAGTTACAACTGTTTTCAAAATTTCTGACACATTTTGAGGTTATACAACAGCAGCACTGAGCCTACAGACAATAAAAACTTCTAACACTTCCCTAAATTGCATTTTAGGTGCTGTAAATTTAGAATAAACAAGTAAATTCCTGTTGTGGCTGTGGAAATACGAAATTCGTTTGGCAACCATTTCTTAAGTTCTATAATATCGTGGCGGCGGAGGGTCATGGTCAGCTACCTCACACCACTACGTTGCTGGACAACACACGACAATGGCGGGTAGGAACAAAGGCCGTTTACACACAATTCTAGAAGCTTGTAGTGCAGGGCTTGTTAGGAGAATGTTGATTTCCAGAAAATTCGCCAGTACCTCATTTTCAGCTATATAAGCGTGTTGGGACGGGACGAGTTGACAGTTTAAGCTAGTGAGTAGTTAATTGTCAGAACGAGTTGTGTACAGCTGAGCAGTGGTTGTGTCAAGGTTATGATAGAGCAGAACAGCTGTGAGTTGTAAGGCTACGATTTCAGAATTGTGATTCAGTTTTAGAGGAAATAAGGCTACAAAAGGTAACTTGACTTGTCATTTGCCACACTATCTTCCTGATTTCAGAGCTATCTTCAATTATTTCTGAATATTCTATGCTAGAGCACTCAGTGGGTTTTGACAGTATTATGAAGAAATCTTTCATGTAAATTTTAAATGTATGTCATCTGTTCTTCACTTACACGTAACCATTTTGTTTCAGCAGTTCACACCTCAACAATTTAATTTTCCATACTTTCTATCTGGAGTACAAAATATAAATTGAACTACTGAACCACCAGCATCTACTAACAATGTTTTTTTCCTAGGATTTGTTGTTGTACTTGGAAAACATTTTTCCAAGTTAATCTACTTCGGTCTGTAATAACCCTAAAATTCCCTTTAACTCTTTCATCTCTGTCCAGTCCATTGAAACAACCTTGTCGTTGGTCGATTTCGCCAAACACTTCCTGGATATGCGTATCACTATTTTTAGAATGAAACGCGGGGACATCAATACTAATTTTCCACCTACTTGTGGAGTTCGTTGCTACCCGGCTTCTGTGAATAGGAATTGATTCATATCTAACTTTACTCAATCAGAAACATCACAATATCTTACCCATAGAGAATAAAGCTCGCGATAAGAACTGGTTCCGCTTTACCGCCGTGGACACCTTGGTTGCGAAGTCAGTATAATTATAAAATGGATTATACCTTTGGTGACTTAACCATGCATTCTGCGTTTCTCTTTACAAGTACGTGTAGGCAAAATATCAGTTTCTGTCCGTGCACTGGTGATTTAGGGATCACTTATTACAATGGAATCCCGATAACTCGATCTAATGTGGACTGAGTTACCGAAATGTCGAGTTTTACGTAATAAGGGCTCTGTTATTCACACCTCATAACATAACACTGCAAAATACATAAGCACATATTCTAGCACGATATAGGAAACGAAAGTACAACATATTCTAAAATTTCTTACACATTATTATGTTCCCCTTTGTTCGGTATCTGTAACACAATTTAATTTCCATTGCCATGTTAAGGATACGCATCTGTGTAAAAAGGCTAAAAATTTGAAAAATTGCCAAAAATGGATTTTTGTTTTATCCAATAGTATAAACCTTCTGCTTTATTTTGATATGCTTTTTATAGCCTTACGGCCTTTTTAACTGTGTCACGTGGCCGTCTAACGAATTGCCTGTAAGTGGTCATGTCCATTTAAATCCATACAGTTCCATTATCCTTGCTATGACTTCAAACTTAGTTTTTCCATGTTTTTATTTTTAGCACTGTTTGCTCTTTAAAATGCTCCACACGATGCAATTTTCAGTACTTATGCATGAAATTTGGGGTACCTGCTAAGAAATAACATTAAAAATAAATGATGAGATAATTTCTTCATAACGTGAATAACTACTGAGTAATTAAATATTCAAGTTTACATTTCGACATTTAAATGAAAAAAATAATGAATTTAAACTTTAAAATTTATTTTTATCCAAACTAATAACAAGATTAAGAAATTATCTCATAAATTTACTAACATTCTATTACAGGACATAACTGAAAATTATTAAGCGTTTCAAATCAAAATTGCATCATGGGGAACCATTTATACAAATATTAAAAAAAAAATATAATAAAATACTAATATGTTAGCAACTAATCTGAGTAAATGTATGAAATTTAGCAGAGTCACTCCTCACTATATAGTGATTGTTGTGTTAAAATTTCAAAGCAATCCAATGAAAACTGTAGATTTTCAAAATTTCACAGATGGGTAGGTATCCTTAACTCGTCTTTTCTTCTCGTTCGACATTTTCACTGGCACAAACAACTCAACACAACACTAACAGTAAGCCTGAAATCTTGGAACCTGCAATGTAACTGTTAGACCTGGCGAGTGACTTTACTAGGATCTGCGCGAGTGACATCATGCAAATTGACGATGGAGTATAACGTCTCTGTTTCCTTCCTTGAAATAAACAAGACACTGCTAATAATGCGAGATGACAGTGTACTTAATCACGCAATATCCGCAATGTTTATGTACTACACGGAATTTGGAAAGATAACACATCCCTATGGTCTTATAAATACAAGAGTGAATACGATCATAAACCACTGTGCAATTCGTCACATCTAAAAATACCTTTGTGCTGGGTAGAGCAATAAACTTTCAAACCTTTCTAATAAGTGTTTGTGCTATATATCCACATTATTAGTGGCAAGGTTTTGGTTTTATGACAATGGTCTGCCTATTGCTTATGTTCTGACTAGATATCGAAGGTCAATACATTTATTACTGTGAGGGAAAGTGCGATTGGTTGTATACGCATATATTAACATTTACCTATACTATTTATACAGTACAGTAAACAACAGGAATTATTACAGTAAAGTTTAACGATAACATAAAATAAATTATACTTTTAAAAAAAGTAACGAAAACACGCTTTTATAACAAACCGAACTAAAAAGTAGAAAATAAGTATGAAGAATTTGTCCCACAAAGTCAAGCAGCTCATTATCTTTGAAAATTTTGTAATAAGTTTAAAACAAAAACTAATGTATATTAACAAAATAATAAATTTTATTGTAAAAAAGCGTGGGGTGTCTGACACCAAGTGTTATAAATAGTTCATCCGTAGCTATTTATAAAAGTAAATATATAAAAATGGCTAAAAGCACCCCGCACAAATAACAAGGAATATTTCCGAAATGGTTCACTCTACAAAAAAAAAATTATATATATAAACATAAATTGTGTGTTTTAGCAAGATCTACATTTCTGTACAGTAAGATTTGGCCTATCTCTTACAGTTTCACAGTTATTCAAAAGTCATCCAGAGTAAACAGGACTACATAGGCTATAGCCAGAAAATTCACAATATGCATTTCATTTGTCATAAAAATGTCTTAAACATATGCCATTTTAATTAAAATAAAGCCATTTTCAAGAAAATCAAAATTTTCGAAAAGTTTTCCACATAAAGGGTAGCGTAGGCTGGAGGAATTTTGTTCAAAATCTTTGTGTCGCAGTCTTAAAAGACATTAAACTTAAATACTGTGACTTTCGTGGGTGTAAATTAAAGAAGACAGATGTAGTCGGGATAAAGAAACACTTTTATTTCCGTAAACAGTAGCTTTTTACACTCGTTGCAACAGCAAGAAAGTCTTTTCCGATTCACCAACAGCACGGCTCCGAATTCGTAACACAAGAACTACTCCTTCTCACACTTTACCGCTATTTATATCTCCCAGGCACTATTCTGGAATCTTCAGGAAAGTTCAGCTATTATTGCGGTGAAATACAAAGCAGAGAATTCCAGAAGTCTCTATCCCTTTCTCTCTTTTGCGGTAGTGCCGACAATAATGCGATGGGCGACACTGCTCCCTCCTCAAGGCTGGTCGTTAGGCCAGGTAGGCGACTGGCTGGGTCCCCCCTCCCCAGTGCGGCAATCAGATGCGGCGGGCGCGGTGACAATACCAACTTTGGTTTTTATACGACTTTTCGTTTTTGAGTTACGCTACCCACAGACTGACAGTGACAGTGACAGACAGACAGACAGATAGAAAGACAGAAAGACAGACAGACAGACAGACAGACACACACACACACACACACACACGGACCTTTTTCTAATAACGCTCTTTTGGATTCAGGGGACCTCAAAACATATATTTCCGGTGAAATCTCGATATCGAATTTTTGGGTGGAATACAATTATTCTTTTACTTTACAGAAAGTTACACGGAATGTCGAGTTATCGACTCTTTTTTTAAGCAAGTACAGCAATGTGCAGTTATGTATTTCCTTATGGAAGATGTTTGCGCATGCGCATCCTACTTCAGGTTTTGACGGAAACTTTGCATGAAAATTTTAAAGAGGCAGTCAGCCAGTGTTTCATTTTTCCCCCTTTTCTGCCTGCTGCGGCGTTTTGAGTATGGAGTATTTTATCACTGGCGGCAAGCGTTAATATGCAGGCTAAGATTAAATTTCTCGACGCCTCTGCAGCTCCCTCAAATAAGTGTAATTATATTTCCAGCATAAACTCCAATATGGGAGAGTTAATAACGCACATTTCATGTAGAAACATCCTACGGGTAGCCCCCTTATTTGCTTCTGCATGGATAATACTTCCACTTTTATGTAATTTTAGGACCTTTGGAGAAAATTAATGTTACAGATATTTACCTTCTACTTCGATTTACTTGATAGAAACACTACTCTAAGGTTTATGCTTCTTTATTTTTATTCCTTTAGTGCGCGTTCCCAGTTTGTCGATCTACACTCAGGAATGAAAAGCATTTTATGCTTGTTGGTTTAGAAGTTTAAGCTCCAAAGCTCGAGGCAGTCCTCTAGCCTCATCCAACGGGCGATCCAAAAGACTCTGAACCGGCTGCGCTGTGTTTTGCCTGTACGCATCCACGGTGATCGTTGCCGATTACCGCTGTCTTAGAACAACGCGCATGAAACCATACAACCTATTTAAAACTACTTTTAAAGGCTTTACTTACCAATGTTGTTAAAGGAGATGTTGAAACTCGCCACTGTCGTCCATATATTTGGCACGCCTTTAGGAAACTATCCATCACTCGCCGTAGTTCACATTGAGAAATGCTGGCGGATATTTTGTTTTAATTCTTCCAGGGTGTGTGGGTTTGTCAAGCACACTTTATGCTTTAAGTTACCCCGGAGATAGAAATCGCAGATTACCTGAAAATCTTTCCGCAAATCACACTTTCACTTGGCGAGTTGACTGAGTTAACACATACGAGTCATAAATAAATACACGTTATGCAGTAGGAAAGAAATGCTGAGCCATAATACACTTTGTGACTAAGTGCAGGACTAAATAATAAATCGTCCTGGTATTAACTCAATCACACGTTATCACGTCAGCTCAACACTGCACTTTCAGAGCAGAGAAAAACAAGTCAACAGCATGACCTTATGTACAGCAGCTGCTTATGGTGCTTCCTCTGCGCAGTTGAAAACCACCGCGCAGCGGTTCGGATGTTTTTGGGTCTCTCTGTATTTGTGGCATAGTGCAGCATTACATAATCATTTGTACATTAAAGCCATAGCAGGCTCAACACGTACTTATAAAGCACAATTTTAAAACGAAAATAACTACTTCCTTGGAGGAAAGGAACGAAAAAACTAGTATGATATGAAAAAAGACCAACAACATCAAGAACAAAAATGATGTCAGTACCTAAAAATTGCTCTCTCAATGATGAACCCCTTGATTTTAATATTAACCTATTAATGGGATAAACATCCTAGCACAGAGTGAAATACCCACATAGACTATACCACCAGAAACGTGAGTTCTATAAACATATTTCTCCCTTTACTCTTGTTATATACAAGGCATGGGGAAGAGGGGTGACTGCAATGCAATCGTGTATTTACCCTCTCCACTTACCAAATGCAGGTCACCTCTTTTTCGGTTCTTTCTGCTTACGTTATACACGGCTCTTTACAAACAAGATAAATTTCAAGGAGTGCAATGACGAAACCGAATACAAATATGGTATACTGGTTTTATGATTACATTACGTACATTTGCCTTTGGCATAGCTAACACAAAGTACTTTACTACGTATTAGTAAGTAGGCGAAGCACTGTATTCGACACAAAACGAAATTTCACCAGAAATACATGTAAATAATAATAATAATAATAATAATAATAATAATAATAATAATAATAATAATAATAATAATAATAATAATAATAATAATAATAATAATAA
>CM060962.1:12375699-12383199 GCA_030765045.1 Tenodera sinensis | reverse complement strand
ACAAAATAAAAAATGTGGATCTCTTTAAAACACAGAATTCATGTTAAATACTTCTTTTTTCTTTGAGTGAACCATTTACGAGATATTCTTACTTATTTGTTTGAATTTGCCAATCCTTAACCTTTTTTCAAATAGGAATATGTTATTCGCTTTTTCATTCCCTGACCTTGCAAATAGAACGAAATTTCAAGGCATCACACAGCAACCAACTCTTAAAACATTTCACTGTCGCTTAAAGCTTACCATCTTCCCATAATCCACTTGCACCTACAAGAAAATTAGCAATATGGTAATTTCTGAAAATGTTTATTTCGATTAAAATGAAGTAGGTAGAGAAATAAGCATTTGCAAGAATAGTGTGTATAAGAGTGAGTATAGCTCTACATATATTTGCGAACAGAGTTTCTCCAAATTGAACTGTACTAAAAGTCTGTATCGCAATATGTTACGCGACGATCACTTGGTGGATCTTCTAAGGCTATGCCAAATATTGATAGACTTCTTAAGTAAGCAGTATCCAAGAAGTCAGTAATGAACAGATGTTTATCGTATAAGATTTGAAAGTGCTTTCGAAAATCAAACGCAACACAATGCACGGCTGGGGGTTAAAGTGAGGCAAATTACGCGTATAGTGGAATGGGTAAACACAACCTCCCCTCTTTCGCAAACGTTGGACATCGCTGGTTTATGCGAAATTTTCTTTTGTATTTAGTTGGGCCAGCTCTTTTAAAATATATTCTTAATCGAAGGCAAATACCAGAGGTTTCTGCAGATTTCTCTACACAGGAGTGAATATTCTCTGGTTTGTTTGATACGGGTGTTTATCTTAGCTCACGCAACTTTACTGCAGGAGAGAACATGATGAGTCGGAATGGGGGTTTACGAGGTCGGAGGTTCTGGGGCGCTTCTATACATCATTCCATTTATATTGCATCTCTGAGGGTAGCCAATGTATGGAAGAAAAGGGGCTCAACTTTTCGCTGTTCCTGCAAAAAGTCTGGCACATCTGAAAGTCGGGGGTGGTTTGACAGGTTCATATCCTAATAAGAGGGTAAAAGCGGTGTATGGCACTTGGCTTACACCAGGGGTCTGCTTATTTACTGTAATGTTTTATACAAAATGAAAATAACGTGCTATTCATTAAATGGTACGGAATGTAGAAATAGCAATACAAAAGTAGGTTACATAACTAAGCCGCAGGGCGAGGCACTTCAAGTTTGGTGCACACTGACCGTAACCCAGGAAATGCCGGTCAGCGGCAAGGTAAACAAAGCTGCGTCTTATGCGCACTCAATCAAACGAAGTACACAGTAAACGTGTACCTTCAGAAAAGCAGTTAATTTGATATTATATGCAAGGTTACATGGTAGCCATTAAATTGCACATTTTTTGTAGTGTTTAACGGCCGCTTTTACTGCGTACGGTACCGCAGGCGGTGACACTGATGATACATGGAACGAAGATGGAGCACCGGTGGAATTAGATGGCGGGGGAAACCGGAGAACCCGGGGGAAACCTGACCCAGCGCCGCTTTGTCCGGTACACAAATCCCATATGCTTTTGCCTGGGATCGAACCCGGGCTGCTTTGGTGAGATAAATTGCACATTAGGATATGTAAAAGGGAAAATACAATTAAATGTATTATATGTGGCATTGAATTATTTACCTATACCATTTATAGATTTATACATAAACATTGCTATTTTCGTAACGTGCATGACCATATACATACCGAGTGGGAGGTAGTCATCCAGAGTAAACAGGGCTACACGGGCTATAGGCAGAAAATTCAAAATATAATTTCATTTGTCATGAAAATATCTTGGGTATACAACATTCTAATCAAAATCGTTGGAGCCATTTTCGAGAAAATCAACATTTTCAAACAAATTTCCATGTAAGGGGTAGTTTAGGGTGGAGGAATTTTCTTCACAATCTTCATGTCCCATCCTTAGGAGATATTAAGCTTAAATACCAGCTTAGTTTTTAACCAACTTTTTCGTTTTTCTACCCACAGACACACCGACACATGGATCTTTTTCTAAAAATGGCTTCTTTTTTTTGGATTCAGGGGTCTTAAAACATTATCTCCGGTGAAATCTCGACATCAAATTTTTGGATGGAATATAATACTTCCTCCACTACTATGCGTAGTAGGGAAAGTCAAAATTGGTGTCATAGAGGGTAACGTCTGTTTGGAATGCCACGTTGCTCAAACTCATAATTCAGACTTTTAAGCTATAAGGTATTCCCTTACCCAGGATTGAATCAAACGCACTTACACAAACTCTGCTTATACGATTTCCTTTTAAAAAAATTGTGCTCTAGCCTGACGATCAAATCGCAGCGTGCTCGTCATATGTGCATACGTCACTTCCGCAACGCTCCTCTTCTGTTTGATCATACACACAGTTTCATTCCCCCTTCAATGGCCGACGAAATATTCATTGTCTATTCTTAAAAATGATTCCTACCTCTTCACCGTCTTTCCTAAACTCTCGTTTTTCATAACTATGGTCCTCTGGTACCCATACACGTTCTGAAAGTCCACACACATTCCTCTGGAACGAGTATCAGGTTTGATTAATTTTGTTTTATCGCAACTACTATAGTAAGCTGTCATACTTAAGTAGGTATCTGTACGTGAGGACGTTTTTAATGCCTTTTCAAGTGGTAGGATAGCTGAGACTTATTCTCTAGTGTTAATGCTACACTTTGATGTAAAAGCTACACATTTGTATCGTCATTGTCGTTTCTAACATTAGAATTAGAATTAACCGCTGCACATCCCAGTTCGGGCGAGGGAAACTGAAAATTCAGCAAACAGTCAAATGTTGCGAAAACAGAGATAATGACAAGCACCACGAAGCAGCCAAATCGACTACATCAACAAATACGCTTATTTTAACATTAATATAATATTAATTATTTCCTATATACTGTTTTCTTGGCATGCTTGATTACAGTTGTTCATATTGTGTATTACATTCAGACATATGGGCAGCGCCGTGGCCGAGTGGTTAGACCGCTTGTCTATCACCAAGGTGGCCCTGGTTGAATCCCAGGGACCCACATGTGGTGGATGAAGCGGCGTTAGGGCGGATTTTCTCCGGGTTCTCTAGCTTCCTCCGCCATTCATTTCACCAACTGCTCCATCATCACCTTAGTCATCAATTTTTCTTGCATTTCATGTCATCCTCTTCCTCACTGTCATACCTGGTGCTTGGCTGACCACTCACTTCCAGGTTTTCACTGTGCACGGTCCATAGGTTGCTCTGCTCTCCAACAGGCATATGACCCTAGGCACTGGCTTGTAAATCCTACACAAGGAAAGTGTAATCAGATAAGGAAGAAGGTATTCTAACAGTATTGTATACGTTTTTGTGCTTATTCATTAGTAGTATAAGTAAAAATTGGTATGATTGTTCTTCGTAGATCACACTTTCAGTATGTAAATCACTAAGCTTGGTTGTTGTTGTAGTGTTTAACGCCCGCTTTTACTACTACGGCACCGCAGGCGGTGACACTGATGACACATGGAATGAAGATGGAGCACCGGTGGAATGAGGTGGCGGGGGAAACCGGAGTACCCGGAGAAAACCCGCCCTAACGCCGCTTCGTCCACCACGAATACCACATGCGGGTCCCTGCGATCGAACCCGGGCCACCTAGGTGGTAGGCGAGCGCGCACTAAGCTTGGTGAATGATCAAACAACTATATTCTTCATTTGGACTCAGGAGCTTCAGGACCAGGAACCAAATCAAAGTCACGCTAACTAAACGAACCTGAACTAAATCAGGATCAATGTTTTTATAAAAATATTTGATTTCGAAGTGATAAATAAATGATAAATAAATAATGAATGTTCTCACTATTCCAGCTCAAGATAAACTTATATAATTTTCTAGTATTCTAAGGGATTTGAGCACATTCATGGAGGGCACTTGGCTGTTTTTCTCAGCGAGCACCGTAGGTATAATATGCATGTTAAATACCGCATAGCGGTGATAATGGCAATCCACACCTTCGTGTCCAGGAGTGTAGAAATCATCATATCATGAATATTGAAGTGTGGTTAGAATCAATCAGGCACAAGAAACAGGAAGCCTCTTCGGTTTACGAGTCTTGATTGAGGCGAAGTTCGCCCTCAACAGAGAATGGGAGGAATATCAATTGAGATTGCGCGATGCGTGCCTCGCTTTTCTCAAGAGGCCAAAACAAATGCACTTCACTTTCCCCAACACTGGGGCGCAACAAAAAGTCGGAATTATTTTCGGACGGTAGCATTTGAACATTTGGCCTGTAGACATTCCTTCAAATCATACTCTCGTGTTGTGTATTACACAAACTTCTTATGAAAGTCTCCCGGGCGTGTATCGCATGCCTTCGACAAACCAATTTTACGCTGCTTGCGCAGAGTGAAGCTATGAAGTCGTAAACATGTATGGATTTTCAAATGCTCTATTTCCCAAACGCCTCTTACACTACAGACAGCCACAGAGGTTAAGGTAAATTAATCCGGTTTCTTTCAACTGGGACTACCAGATTATTTTATGGAACTGTAGGGGACAATGGTAAAAAATGTAGGGCATTGGCGGTCAATGCAAACATAATGCAAATTTATAATTCAAATGCTATTTTTACTTTCTCTACTGTAAGTAGAGCAAGTATTGTATTCCACCCAAAAACTCGATGTCGAGATTTCACCGGAAATATAGGTTTTAAGACCACTGAGTCAAAAAAAGCGTTTTAGAAAAAGGTCCAAGCGCGCGTGCGCGCGCGCGTGTGTGTGTGTGGGTGTGTGTGCGTCAGTTTGTAGACACCAGAACTAAAGAATCTGATGTGTTGCACTCACATGACTTTCTCTACCTTTGTACTAAGCATTCTTACAAACTCTTAATCCTATACTTTCTTCGTGTTGCTTGAGATAAACATTTGTAAAAATTATCTTATTGCTTATTTCCTTGTAGGCGCAAGGGGAATATGGGAATACAGTAGGCTTTGTGCGATAGTCAAATCTTTTAAAGTTTTGAGATCCCGTTCTCTTTGTACGTTTAAAATATAAAAAATGAGCAACTATGTTCCATTTCACGAAAGTTTTGTGTTCCGGAACTGACACAAATAACAAGGAATATCTCCGAAATGGTTCACTCTACAAGAAAATTTATTGAGACATAAATTGTGTATTTTACCAAGATCTACATTTTTGTATAGTAAGATTTTGTCTATCTCTAATGGTTTACCAGTTATGCAAAAGTCGTCCAGAGTAAGTACGACTACAGGGGCTATAGCCAGAAAATTCAAGATATACATTTCATTTGTCATCAAAATATCTCAAACATATGACATTTTAATCAAAATCGTTAGAGTCATTTTCAAGAAAATAAAAATTTTCGAAAAATGTTCCACGTAAAGGGTAGTTTAGGGTGGGGCTATTTTCTTCAAAATATTCGTGTCGCATCCTTAAAAGACATTAAACTTAAATACCAACTTTGGTTTCTAACCGAGTTTTCGTTTTAGAGTTATGCTGCCCACAGACTGACAGACACACAGACACACACACGAACCTTTTTCTAAAAATGCTTTTTTTTTGATTCAGGGGGCCTCAAAACATATTTTCGGTGAAATCTCGACATCGAATTTTTGGGTGGAATACAATACTTCTCCTACTTACCAGTAGAGAAAGTAAAAACGAAAAGTCGGTTAAAAACAAAAGTTGTTATTTAAGTTTAATGCCTCTTGAGGATGCGACACGAGCATTTTGAAGAAAATAGCCTCACCCTAAACTACCCTTTACATGGATAATTTTTTAAAAAATTGTTGATTTTCTTGAAAATAGCTCAAACGATTTTGATTAAAATGCCATATGTTTAAGATATTTGTATGACAAACGAAATGTATATTTTGAATTTTCTGGCTATAGCCTATGTAGTCCTATTTACTTTGGATGACTTTTGAATAACTCGTAAACCGTAAGAGATAGACCAAATCTTACAATACAAAAAATGTAGATCTTGCTAAAACAATTTATGTTTCAATACATTTTGTTTTGTAGAGTGAACCATTTCGGAGATATTCCTTGTTATTTGTGTCAGTTCCGGAACACAAAACTTTCGTGAAATGGAACATAGTTGCTCATTTTTTATATTTTAAACGTGCAAAGAGAACGGGATCTCAAAACTTTAAAAGATTTGACTATCACTCACAGCCTACTGTATTCCCATAGTCCCCTTGTAGCTACAAGGAAATAAGTAATAAGATAATTTGTACACGAAGAAAGTATAGGAATAAGAGTTTGTAAGAATGCTTAGTACAAGAGTAGAGAGTCATGTGAGTGCAACACATATTCTTACTTACCCATAGGCATATACCTACACTTATATTTTCTTAAAATCTTGAAACACAGAGTGTCGAATGTGATTATGTACAGTCAGTTATACTTCTCTGAGGAAGTAATCTTGCGCAAAACAATTAGTTTGTTCAAATATAATCAAGAAGTTCCACACAACTGAACTTTTTAAAATTGCATTTCACTAAAATAATGCCTCTAAGTGAATCAATAGATAATCCGTTCCTTTCATTTGTCCACTGTGCTCTTATTGGTGAAAATGCTCTTTCAACATTAGCATTGTGTTGCTTTGCCTCCACAGAATACCAACCTTCTGTCTCGGAGTGCAAATGCTGTGTTGCCAACCTCTCGTTCAATGTTACTATGCTTTGACTGTAGCGGTGTAGCTCTTTTGCCATAGCGAGTTGCAGTTGCGGCTAATAACCAATTATTTCTATTTTCGCAGTTGCTAGTTCATTTTCTAACCATCAGTGTTTGTTTCTGAAAATGTAGGGCACTTGAGACTCGGGAGGAGGCATATAATCAGACTTTTTTTTGTAGTGCTTAACGCCCGCTTTTATTGCTACGAAACCGCAGGTGGTGACACTAATAATACATGGAATGAAGATGGAGTACCTGTGGAATGAGATGGCGGGTGAAACCGGAGAACCCGGAGAAAACCCGCCCCAGTGCCACTTCGTCCACCACGAATCCCACATGCAGTTGCCTGGGATCGAACCCGGGCCGCTTTGGCGAGAAGCGAATGGCCTAACCACTCGGCTACGGCGCGGCCATAGCCAGACGTGTTTTGCGTGCACAGCTCTAAATTATTAACAAATGAATATATAACTTTGAGCAGTGTCTTTAAATGGCAAATTGGCTTCCCACATAACCACAATTCGTCCCCGATGTATCTCAATATTTGCATACATCGCATCAGCTACAGTTAAGAGAAATTGACACTGAGTTTTCTAAGTTTTTCAATTTTATCTCTGTATACTCGAAAATTTGCACACTTAATATGGATAAATAAAAAAGCTGACTGTGCAAAAGCTTAATGTTCCAGTTTCTCAGGTAATAGAATTAAATACTTTTAACTAGTGAAAAAATGCACATTTTTTGCCTTCACGTTTTTCAAAGAAGTGGCATTTAATGATACTTAAGTAAACT
>CM060962.1:12255699-12370699 GCA_030765045.1 Tenodera sinensis | reverse complement strand
TGAACCTGGCAATTGACAGCCGTCGTTAAACAACAAAATAATAATAAACGCTGCTTGCAATAATAATACGCACGCTGTTTGCACACTTAATGAGTAAGATACTAAAATGCACTTTACATAAAACGCATGCAACTGCAGACCAAGTGCTACTGGACCTCATGCTGGTTGAACTCTGTGACTGACCCTGTTTTAACTCTCCTGTGCTCCTGGTCAGGACACAATATTTCCCTGATTCTTAATGAAACTTCATATTTCTGTAGCTTGTCTCGGATGTCAATTTAAAACCTCTAGCTTCCTGGGGAAAGACCAAATTTCTTCGGAGCTATCTACTGGGTGTCCCAAAAAACACCGACAACGCTTAGTATGTTGTGCGGGATGGCAAACTGATCGATCTTTAAATAGGAACCCTGTCCGGAAATGCACGGTTTGGACGCTGTAGAGCATTGAAGTGTGAGAACGAGCGGTTGTGCCAATTTGTTAACATTCGTTTTGGTATCTTAATACGGAAGGTATGCAACCCTTTAGCCATTTGTGTACTGCAGATAAATGACCTGAGCCTAATAACATTCCTGCAATTTACTACATTCCTCCATAGAGTCCTTGATGCACATCCTACTGCATTACTTGTGTAGTTTCCAGTACAGTTACGTTTTAACAGCAGTGCAACATGTACCAGTACACAGCTGCGGAAATGGCCGACTTGAGCTCCAGCAGACTTTGATGTAAATGTGCGGAATCACCTGAACATCGCATATCCAAATCCATGGATTGATAGAGGTGGACCAGTTCCATGGCCAACACGGTCACCAGATCTGACACTTGTCGACTATTTTCTGTGGATTTGCATGAAGAGTATGGTGAATGACACTCCTGTAACGTCAGCGGAGAACCTTATAGCTCGAGTTCACGCAGCGATTGAAAATCTTCATCGACAATCGCACGTATTGGGTCGTGCATGGGGCTCACCATCGCCGATAATGATGTAGGGGTACACAGTTGTAAGCCCGTTTGTAATTAGACAGCTCAATGTTGGGTTTATTGACGAAATGTGAATGCACTCCCATCTCACACTTCGATGCGCTACAGCGTCCAAACCGTGCATTTTCGGACATGGTTCCTATTTGAAAATCGATCAATTTGCCATTCCACAAAACATACCGGGCGTTGTCTGTCTTTTTGGGACATACTGTACAATCCCAACTACGATCGTCACCGAATTAGGATCTTTATCGTGGAAACGCTCCGGAGAATTTCACAAGAGCCTGAGGTACTGAGTAAACCGGTAAGAAGCAAATATTTGTCTGGAGCCACCGCGAGTGTCCTGTGTCACATCTTGATGGAGAGAATGGTCGGTAAGGGTATCTGTCATGAGAGGTCACATAATACCAACAGGGGTGGCGTAAGACCATCGCTGAGATGCAAACTACAGAACTTCATCCAAGTTTACTCTTTTTGTGAAGTTTTGGCAGAGGAAGAGACAGAGTACGCCTCTACGAATGACTAGATTAGATTTGGGCGTTCAAGTACTTGGTCTTTAGTGCCCTTAAGAAAACAAATAATTGCAAAAGCCAGAAATAAAGTTCAATATAAAATAAAAGTGCTAGTAAAAAGGCAAATAAATACACATAAATATGCAGAACAGAGAGGCAAAAGCCAGAATTAAAACAAGTTTATAGAAAGGTCGAAAAACCATAACATTTCGTCATCAAAAGTTTTCAAAGGTTTTAAATTCTCAGGCTTATGCTTATCTTTGCTAAAAATTTCGAAACTCCTTCGACCGCTTGTTTATCGTCCGCTAGAACCTCTGCAAGACTGAGAGGCAGTTGCAGAGAGTTTCGAAGGTGTGCAAGGGAAACACTCCACCAACACGTGATGGACTCACTAAAGGTTGTCGCAAGCGGACAAAGAGGAGCAGGGTCCCGTTTAAGGAGGTAACCACCACCACCATCACCGCCACCACCACCATCACCGCCACCACCACCGCCACCGCCACCATCACCGCCACCACCACCACCATCACCTCCACCACCACCACCATCACCACCACCACCACCACCACCATCACCATCACCTCCACCACCACCACCATCACCACCACCACCACCACCACCATCACTATCATCACCATCACCTCCACCACCACCACCACCATCACCGCCATCACCACCACCACCATCACCTCCACCACCACCACCATCACCATCACCTCCACCACCACCACCATCACCATCACCTCCACCACCACCACCACCATCACCACCACCACCACCATCACCACCACCACCATCACTATCATCACCATCACCTCCACCACCACCACCATCACCGCCATCACCACCACCACCATCACCTCCACCACCACCACCATCACCATCACCTCCACCACCACCACCATCACCATCACCTCCACCACCACCACCACCATCACCACCACCACCACCATCACCACCACCACCATCACTATCATCACCACCACCAGCATCACCATCACCACCACCACCACCAATACCACCACCGCCACCATCACCGCCAACGACTCCACCACCACCACCATCACCATCATCATCACCACCACCACCATCACCATCACCCCCACCACCGCCACCATCACCGCCACGGACTCCATCACCACCACCGCCACCATCACCGCCACCACCACCACCGCCACCAACACCGCCACCATCACCACCGCCACCACCACCACCATCATTCATCATGGACAAATATAGGATTAGGTGGTTAAGTCCTGTTCCTCAAGAGCTCTGTAAATGTTCCCGGTCGTGCCATCTCTGTCTCGGTCTTCCAGAGTGCCTTCTGCGGTGCGGTCGATAGTTGTGGGCTAAACGTGGGAGTCGGTGAAGTCATACGTTGTAGATGATTGAACCAGTTTTTCTATGTCTTCTGTGATATTATTTACCTTTAGTTTGTTTCTTATATCCACATTTCATTGATGATCGAGTCTTGTTAAGCCTAATAATGGACTCATCTGTGCTGCATCCAATGGTTGCCTAATTTTTAAATTTAAGATTTCACTGACATAGGATAAAGTTGCTTTTGAAGTGATATTATGGAGCCTCAATTTCGTATCTATTGACATATGTTTCCCAAAATTTCGTTTCATAATGCCGTTTAACTTGTTATACTTTTGTATTTTTGCATTAATATGTATTTCTTCTGTGGATATTAAATTTCCTAACTAATTAAAGTTTGATACTTGTTCAATTATCTCGTTTTCTATTACAGTCTTTACTCTTTGTATACTGTTACCACAAAAAGCACAGTTTTTAGCATTTTTATTTAATTCATGGCCGCTAATTTGCAGTTCATTTTCTGAGGTGCTAAAATAACCTGGTCATGCGCATAAAGTATTATCTATAACATTTTCAAACAAAATCCCAGACTAGGAATGGATATCGGCAAGGTTCATAAAACAGATTAAACGTTAAAAATTATACTATAACAATATTGGTGTGTATGCCCCAGTTGAAGGGAAACCTAATGAAACTGATTTATGACTTACTTCAAGAAACAACTGAAAAAATAAATAAAATGACTATTTAATATTAGCTGCAGATTTTAATGCACGAGTTGGCAAATAACCAGCAGATAAATATATTGGCTCAGAAGGGGAAGAAGTGATCAACAACAATGGAAGTAGTTTAATAGATTTTTGTCTTTTCAACAAATTAAAAAGCACCAACACATTTTTTAAACATAAATACATATACGTTTACATGGGAGGCAAGAGGATTGAAATCAATAACTGATTATATCATTATCAATAAGAAATTAAAGTCAGATACAAAGGACACAAGGGTATTTAGAGGAAGTGAAATTGACTCTGATCACTGTCTCGTAGAAGGCGTGTTTAAGCTAAAAGGATGGTACTTTTACAAGGGAAACAAACGCCTTCAATTCTTCTCATAAAGCAATAATAACTCCCTGTTTGAATCCGCATTGTTCCAAGTGGCAGAATACTGTAACAGCCCGACAAGTAATGCTCCAAGGCATGTTCACGTAAAGTAGTGTGATAATATCAACATTTATAAAGTAAAATACTCTTCGGGAAGAATCGTTCCTCCATTTTCTGTGTTTGTTATTGTCAGACATAGTTTGTATGTTTATACATCGTGTTTGTGCTAGAATAGGATTATTGACCTAGGAACTGTGAAGTGTACTAAGTGACCAAGGTTAACTCCACGTGCTACCTCGGCCTATGCCCACACCACGAACACTTTCCATTCTCCTGCTTTTTATTTTCTTCTCTCTGTTTGGCCTCTTTCAAATCGTGTTGAATTTTTCAAAATTTTACGTCGTCTGGCGAGCTGGGCGATGCGCTGATCTCCTTAACACTGGGCCCTCACCCTGCACCGTGTTCGCCTTTACATTTCTCTTCCACATTTCTCCAATTTTCTCTTTTATTTCCCGTTTCCTCTTTTTCACCCCAACACATGGAGCCCTCACCCTAGAGATGCCGTATCTTCTTCAGCAGCACGTCTCGACTCGAACCAATATGGTTCTGATTTCTTTAGCAGCTTGGGAATTCAACGTCGAAAATGGCAACTCCTTGTTTGGAGCGAGTCGAATGCCAATCGTAGTTGCTTTTCGATAACCACAGAGCACGTAGCAGTGTGAGCAGTACACCTGTGTACTCCTAGCGTGAAGCATCACTTGCAAACATTTTTTGATAATGTTAGTTTTCACTACTAAGCTAAACTTCCCAATAATCACTTGTGTACAGAAACTGAATATCTTAGCGAGGACCGTTCTAAAAATTGTAGTAGTAAAGTTTAAGACTATGGCTGTTAAACTTCCTGGGCTTAACTCTGTGGTGAACATAAAAGAACAAGGCACATTGCAAAACACTCACATTTTGTCTTACCTCAGATTCATTAGCAATGTGTTCAAGTCATTCATATACAAATGTCATGGCTACCTTCATAATTTAAACCCTGAGTCCCCACAACAGGTGAAAACATAGGCTCTTTCTTCTTTTACCCAAACTTGGTATAATAGATAGGGAAAACAAAAGTCGTAATGGTAACATCGATTAGAAGTAGGTAATTTATATAAAGTTAAAAAGGCATTAAAACAATTGTTTACGATTAAGGATAGCAAAACAAGGTGTTGTTGTTTGAATTCTATTTTTGGGTACAATTTCGAGAACTTCTGTTTCTTTACATATCAACACTAACACTAAGATGAATTATACACACCTGAAGCTATTAACAGTGAAACAATACGACCCACCAATATCACAAAGTATGTAGAGACCAACTGATTCACAACTGAAATTGTGTTGTACACAAAACACATCCAACGCGTTTCAGCAGGGAAATATGGGAATACAGTAGGCTTTGAGCGATAGTCAAATCTTTTAAAGCTTTGTGATCCCGTTCTCTTTGCACGGCTAAGATATAAAAAAATGAATCACGATCTTTCATTTGACGAAAACTTGTTTTCCAAAACTCACACAAATAACAAGGAATATCGCTGAAACGGTTCACTCTAAAAAAATTAGACTTAATTGTGTCTTAGCAAGATCTACATTTTCTGTATAGTAAGATTTGATCTATCTCTTACAGTTTACCAGTTATGCAAAATTCATCCAGGGTAAATAGGACTATATGGGCTATAGGCAGAAAATTCAAGGTATACATTTAATTTGTCATAAAAATAACTTAAACATATGGCATTTTAATCAAAATCGTTAGAAAATTAAAATATTCGAAAAATTCTCCATGTAAAGGGTAGTTTAGGGTGGAGGAGTTTTCTTTAAAGTCTTCGTGTCGCATTCTTGGAAGACATTAAAGTTAAATACTAACTTAGACTTTTAACCGACTTTTCGTTTCTGAGTTGTTGTCCACAAACTGACACACAGACACACACAGACTGACACACAGACACACACAAACTGACACACAGACACACACAGACTGACACACAGAAACACACACGCATATTTTTTTTAAAATGCTTTTTTGGATTCAGGGGTCCTCAAAACATATTTCCGGGGAAATCTCGACATCGAATTTTTGGGTGGAATACAATACTTCCTATACTTCTACACGTAGTAGAAAAAATAAAAATGGAATATTATAAAGAAGACTGGGGAGCCCATTTGAGTCCCATGAAGAATGAAAGAATTCTAGATATGGTTTTTAATTGTCAGTCTTAAGGAAGAAAAGATGCCGCACGTACGAGAAAAAGATGGTCTTAACGCTGTGAACACGGAACAGGCAAGAATGACCAAACCCTGCAAGGTTGAAGAAGAAGAGCTCATCAAATGTTTCCAAAGGATTTTTGCGATCTCTGAAAACTCCAAGTCATACTAGATGACAGTTGGTGTTCCCTTACTTGATGGAGAAGAAACACAGCAGCTGTATGCTACAGTGAAGTCGTCAGCAGTAATGGCGAAACAGAATGTTGTACACTAACCTAACCTTAAGTTGAAAGCTTGCAAACTTCTGCACGTGGAGCATCTTGTTTTCTTATGGAACTATTAAGGGATTATACGACAATTTATAGGTAGGTGTATAATACAGACATTTATAGTACACACATTTTATTTATCGTCGCAGAAATTCCTTTTGGCAATGTATCGATGATATGGGTAATCGTATGGATTCAGAAACGAGGCGATACTCATTTAACACCTAAGGCAGATGTGTGCTAGGGTTGGCTTCTAACATAGCTGGGAATTACTTGGTCCCCTACCTGCATTGCATTGCGAGTATTCCTGTCACATCCCGTCGGCTTCCTTTCATCCTCATGGTAATCTCCGCTCTTTTGGGCCTTCTTTCTCTCACATATTTGAGGAGAAAAAACCAGAGCCACGTAAAATCCCTCTTCAGCCCTTAGGGATGTGATCCACGTGTATCAACCCTTCCTAGTTGGGCATCCGCTTGTCCGAGTGTAACTCCACTGTCACATATGTGATAACTTTTAATGCACTGCGTCCCTCGTTCATAAATTATTCACGTATTACATTATAACCAGAACAAAGTCGTGTCTCGTGAGAACAGGAATTTACCCCAGCATCGTCCTTAGCATTTTATTTAGTGACGTCTAATGTAAGCATGACCATAACTTTAATTACATATTGTGTCAAATTATTCAATGGTAAAACTTCTATTTCAAAGCGTATAAGTTGTTAACTAGAAAGCCACGTGTACCCATAAACAATTATGTCGTCAGCAGTACATACTAATTCCTTTGAACTGAAATAGTTAACACATTAAAGTGATGAATAGCCTTTTTAAAGTGACAGGGTGAGCGCAACAGTGGTCTAACCCTCCCCGATACACAATTTGAAATATTGACTCCATCTGTCAGCTTTTCATGTGAACTATCTTCCCCTATATGGCTTGGACCAAAACCCATTCCTTATATTAAATTGAAGCTGTTAATATTTTCCCTCAGAGGAACATCCATGTTATTTGAGCGTAACTGTGGTCTAACCACAAATAACCAATGAGAAGCCAGCAAAAAAGAAAGGATAAGCACATCCTGGATCTGAACAATGTTAAGCATGAACCAAAATATGTCAAACCCAGACCAACAAATCCAAACAAGCTTAAGGATATTAATGACCTTTTAAAATACGTCCCACCAGAATTATTATACATTTTACAATAGTTTGATTTCCGAAAATGTTACTCAAAACTGCGAAAATGAGATGGATGGTGAATGTTTTGACATGGCTGATTATGTAAAATAGACATGCACATCAAACAGTAAACATCATACTCCCAAAAGCTTGAGTGAATAAAACATATTTCATTACATTTGAACATATTCTAACCATTTAATACGAGCATGAATCTGAACATTATTATTATGTGTGTGAAAATGAGATGGACAGTGTAAAACCGTTTTCCATATTTCGATCACCTGAATGTTCAGCATATATGAATCAAACACGTTTAATGCCCTTTAATATCTCCTACCATTTAACAACAGGCACTTTAAAGCTTTTAAAAAATTGTATGGATAAAACATGTTTCATTTTATTACTGCATGGTAAGACAGAAGAAACAATGTCAGTGCAACCGTGGTCCAACAACCCCCCCCCAAAAAAAAAAAAAAAAAAAATGCAGCACACCACAAAATCTGTTATGCATCGAAAGAACTGTAGCTCTGGTCAGCGCATTGTTGTTCAATAAGCTGAGAAAGTGTCAGTGAACAATCAGTGTGATGTAATTGAGCTTCTCCTTATCCTAAAAATGATAAAGTTTAACTTAGTTTTTCTCCATTTTCAAAAAAAGATGGGTTAGACCACTGTTGCACCGACTCCCTCAATTTTTAAAGAGGTCAAAGTTCTCGGTGCAATATTCTTTATAAACGTTATGTGCAATTTATGTGTGATTCCCCTAACAATTAATGAGGCTAGCTGCTAGGAGACTCTTTGGGCTTGATTTGTTAATGTTAACACGCGATTTACGTAGTAAATAAATGCCAAATGGAGCATTCATTACTAGATTTTTATTTGCTAATTAACACTGGTGGTGGTTTATCCATAACGTTTTAAAGTAGGCTAAACGTGATGTAAAGGTAGGGTAGGGTTACACAACGGAGGTGGGGGAATACCTCGCATACTTTGACTTAAGTAAACCCTTTGTGCTCTAACAGCTACAGGGGAAATGGTTAAAGTGAGGAAACTGCAGGATGCCAGAAGGTCACAGGCAGACAGGCCACAGAGACGCGCGGAGGTCCCTAACAAGTGCAGGCATTTTTCATCCCGGCGCCAGACCCCGCCGAACAACGATCATCGCTCCGAGTCTGATGTGGTACGGCGTCCTCCCACGAAGGGACAGCGACTACACAACGCCACCTAGTTCAAGCATCTGCGCCATCTGTCCGGCACCGCCACACACCACGAGCCTGAAGGGACATCTGGAAGATGATAAGGTAATGGAATGAGGGGAGATAAGGGAAAGGAAATCGTGGTACGACAGTATTCACCTACGTGACAACGGGAAACCTCGAAAAGTCCAAGTGAGAGCGCGCAATCGTTGATGTATGAGTATACTTAGAGTTCTACATCATGTGCCTTAATTAACGAGAATGTGACGGCATTAGCCTTAGGATGTGTGCGATTTACAACTTGTCGTTGCAATATTACAAGTAAATCTGTTGGACAACTAATTTAATTCATCTACCGATTCCTGTCCAAAACAATTGTTTCATATCGTTTACATTGTCCTTAAATAATCAAGGTCGGTAAGTCAATGCTTGCCACATTATGGATGCAACATTTCTAGAACGCCATTGTATTGGGTGATTTTCTATGAATTTTTGGGTCTTCTAACGTACTGCACAGCTGTAATGGGATTTAAATTACATTTCTGACCCAGCCATGATCAATTGGTTACTTTCAACTCGTTAGCTCGTACAATACAGCTCAATACCACTGATGTGATGTTTCTCCCTTAGAATTCGTAACAAGTTTGAAATACCTAGGAATCAACGCTTCAGACTGCGGGAACCTTGTTCTCCATACACACACAAGGGTTGCAATCTGTGACATTCCCAAGTTACAGCTCCTATCACTACCAGCAGCGATAACACTGTTTAAGTTCAAGGTCATGCCGACAGCCACATACTACGTGATGGCAGAGAACCTAGAGAACTTAGGAAATGTGAAGGCAAGATTCATGAAAAGGGCACTTTAAATATACGATGTTCGTAAAATTTATAAGAAATAGCTATGCCTACATTTTAGCGCAGGAATCCTTCATAGACCATGTAAGGTAGGCATGGGCAAAATTAGCTCAACTGGGCCACTCCACTGAAACACATTCTTGCCTCACTCCACCTGCCATCCCTCCCCTGCACTGCTGTTTAGCTTCCGACACACCTCGTTCAGTGGCGAGTGTGAATGTTTCATGAAGAGTGGTAGATAAAATTTGTTGTGAGTTACAAGAACAGCTAAGTATGCTGTTTAATATTTGGATTTCAATTTTCAAATATAAAGTATTATAATACGAAACGCCACTTTGACCAGAAGCATAAACCATACTTACAATTTCAAAAGTTACTTTCACAATACTCGTATTTTAAACATACGTAAAAGGAACCATATATGTTTAGGGGTTTAGTTTCTTATTAGTTTATTTAATATAAACTATTGTATTTCGTGTTTCAAAGTCTGATCAGAATATTAAGTTTAAACCCAAAGAGTATATTATGTTGATCAAATAGTTTTAAGCTGCTTTTATGGCTAAATAGCAACGAAACTTTACTGCTTTGTTTATTGTGAAAGAGAAACAATTTAGTATGTTAATCATAAGGCAGTGTAAGGATATTACGTGCATAAGATAAAGGATGGTTATAAACTTGAAGATTAAGTAATTCGCCTAACCACAGTAACAACTATTGTATGCAAAATATGTTTAATACAAACAAAATAGTTAATAACAGTGTAGAAATTATTACTACAGCGCAGGTGGAATGAAGCCACCACTGCACGTGTTGTATCCAAACAACCTTTGTCACTCGGCAAGAGAATGTGGGGTGGGTAAGGCAAGTTCAGTCGCTACCTCTCCTCTCGTGCCCATGCCTGACGTAAGGCGTAGCTTTGAACTTGAGAAGCTCAGAACCTTGACTGGAGAGGCTTAACAGAGCAAAAGAGATTCCGGCGGAAATTATGAAAACAGAAGTAATGACAACAAACTCCTGGAAAGGCTTCGCGGTTCACGGCTTCCAAGGGAACATTTGCTCGGATGTCACTTATCACGATCCCAGGCGACTGATCTGCAACAAATCCTGTTCAAAATATCATTTATCAAAGTGCCAAAACGGAGCTCATTCGTTAAATGCCCTAACTATAGATTGGTGAAAAAGTGAGTCTTTTATTATTCAACACATTGTGTTTAGTAAATTTATTATAAAACATAGATCAATAAACGAACTTACTTACTAAGATCTGAAATTACAGAAACGGAATTAACTTTAAGATGAAACGTCATTTTTAATCCTTTTTGAAAGTATATCGCAGGTAAAATGCGAATATGTTTTCCAACTTTATATTGAATTTCTTTACACCTTACGGAGATATCTGTGGTTGTCAATATAGAACTTCTTCCTCATACCAAAAGCTGTTGCTAAAGCGGACACTACATTTCTTAGCATTGCACCCTTTTGTCCCAGTGTCAATGCTCGCCGAACAGTGAAGATTGTTGCATTTCCCCAGAGAGGAACGTGCTCAGGGACTAACTTCTCTTGTGTGGGCAGCTTGCACCTCCGCGCATGTACACATAATTGTCCAACCACAAGTACAATACCCTCACGCTTGTATTAGCACGCGCGAACAACTGTCGCAGATTAACTTGCATGCATCACCTTTAGGGAAAATGGACACTGTTAACATTGCAGCAGTTTATCAGTGCTTATTACATTTGGAGAGTCGGATGCTTCGCCATGCAATTCTCTATAATTTAATAAACAACTTTCTTACACTAAGAACATTTACGGGATTTGAAAGTTCCTATATAACGTAGCGACACCAAGATTCGACAAAATTAATTTGCATGCGAAATTCTAATAAGTTTCAGTAAAATTTGCTTACTATTGAGAGTAATCCATGAAATTCGGTAGCCATGAACTGAATTCTGCAATTCTTCAGCAGAATTTTGCGTATTCTGACAAATGAGAATACTAGTTGCTGCCCAAAAAAAGCTTCGTTTATCTCTTAGGCACACTTAGGCGCAAAAGTTACACTTGAGGCACACACCCGGAACAAAACAACGAATCCATCGAATAGAGTCACAACTGAACTGTACTCCACACTATTCGCTACATTCAACTGAACCCTCACTGTCAACTGTCTACTAAAGAACTGTCCACTCTCAGCTAAACTCAATTCGCCTGACTCACTTCCAGGGGCCCTAATGACCAAGTTGTCGACGGGCCCTTAAACCCACCACACTCACTCACTCTGACTGACTTCCAGGCCCTTATACAGGTCACGGATAAAAAGAGGACGTTCTAGAGAGCGAATCTTCTGGAAACAGTCAAAATGTATCTTCGGGAGTAGAAAGATGGTACACGATGACTATTGTTCTACACGGACAATTGTTCTAAAAGAAGATCCTTTAGCCGCACGTAGGGCCAGGTAGCCACGCACTGATCCTGGCGGCGGGTTGGTGCCGCTTTGAGAATAAGAATACCTTATATTCTTTCAGCATCTCAGCTAACAAGTCATTCAAAATCAGCAATAAAGTTCGTTGCACTTTAATGAATGATATCTGTTGCAGAAAGTATTATATTTACTCTCTTTGGATGTGCGTTTTTATTTGACATGTGTTTAAAAGGAACCAAGGAAGACATGTTAGAATACACGATGTGATCCTACTGAGCCCAGCATCTTATCTGCAATTAAACTTTTACCGGAGGAGCCTAGAATTAGTGGTTTTGGTTCCGGCAGTGTCTTGTGCCACATTTTTTCAATGTCTTGTGCCACATATTGCACTTGCACTTGGGCCACTAAGAAATCCTCCTGAAACATGAACAATACTTCTTATACTAAACCTAATGACCAATCTGTATACCTACAGTGCACAATATTAAATCTGCTTTGCACAAAACAATGTTTCTTATTAACAGTTATATGATGTCCACCTTAACGTCATATAGTACTGTAATTATTGTGACGCCAACCGCGGCGAACAACAAAGGATGGTTGGTGCCAAGCTACCTCACACCACATACCAGGTGCGGAGCGCATCAAAAGGCGCTCGAGGTCAAGCTGCGCCACATCACTCACGCAAGCAAACACGTGACAACAATCATAGCGGCAGAACAAAAATGGCTTTTGGAGATTATTCGCGAAGTGTCCGGCGGCCGGCGTATTTGTAAAAGTTGCAGAGAAGGTGAACTTCGAGAAAGGTCCGTGTTACGTCATCTTCGCTAAGTAAGGAGGCGAGGCGACGAGAGGAGTGAGTAGTAGTAGTAAGTACAGACTTCAGTCTGTCAGTCAGCGAAGATAGCGAAGCAGTTAATGAGTGTTGAGTGATCGCATCGTCAGAGTTTTTGTGAGTTGTAATATCATGAAGGACTGTAGACTGTGTTAACATCAATAAAATAGAACTGTGCTTTTGTGCCTCAGTTTAGGAGCAAATAAAGTGACAGTTATGCATTCAATTGGACGAAAATAAAGTGAGAAAAAAGTAATTAGACCGGACTTTTGTCATTTTGTCGCATTAGTGTCGGAAGTGGAATCTGTCGAACTGTCGTTTTGTAACATTCTAATTCGCAGACCGTATGTTTAAACTGAATGTGTCATTCCGTAACCACTTGGCCATCATTTTAGAGAGGAAGTGTATGGAAATTCAGTTACATATATTATTAATTTTTGTAGACGAGTTTTGGCCCTTTTGCACTTGCTCTTTTCTCCTAGTAAACACAATAGCAAGCCGAAAGATCAATATGATAGCTGAGCCCATTCAGCTGAAAATCTAAAGGGTATTATAGATGCTTCTTGTTCACATTTTGTTACAGAACATGTTGGCATTAGTATGCATCATTACTTCTCCCGGCGACGTGCATTGTATAGTGGTTTGAAATGGGTCCACTGTCAAATAAAGGCATATCGTAGAGAAGCGGTTAAGGAAATTGCACGTCGGGGATCCCAAAGTGTTGTAAACACTTTCCTCCCGTTTTGCGATATTGCCACCGTGAGATGGTAGACAAAATTCCAGCAGCACACAAATATATGTACCTTCTGGAGTCATTGTCAAATATACGCTGTACGCAAATGTTGGCTCAGTTTATACGTCACCAGAGTTCGTCTAAAGAGCTAAGTTAACGAGCGTGTGCTATGTATATTTAATTTGTCAGTTAAATTTCATAAGAATCTGTAGATACGTTAGTTAGTACCTTGTGTTGTGTTTAATATTTGTAGGATTCAAGTCCCGTCCTCTATATGTGAACAGCAGAAATGCATAGTTTAAAACCGGATAACACAAACAAGACTTGGAACCGAAAAAACACCTGTAAATCTCAAGGTACGCCTGTCTAAGCTTACTGAATTTAATAAACTAGAACCCCGCTAATGAGAACCGCGCAAATCCAAAATTCCGCAAAATACGAACACAAAATATATTGCCAGTTCTGTGCCACTTTCCCCCTTGTTAACTGGCTTAAACACTTCCAGTTTTTCTTTTAAGGGTACACCGAAGTGAGAAAGTTGATTTTCTAAAACATTGAAGTTAAAGACTTAATTTTTTGCACAGACATTACTAACAACCAAAGAAATGTCTGTACCAAATTTAAGGGACGCTGGGAGTGAAATTTGAAAGTTCCACATTTATTGATAGATTTTTCTGAAACTTTTACTGTGTTTGCATTTATATGAGAATAGGAAGTACACCAAATTTAATTAAAATTGGATAATTCGTTTATGATATAGATATAAATTATTTTATGAATTTAATAGGCACATTTTCAAAATGTAGCTCGCGTCTATTGACTTTTCAAAATTCATTTATATTGGCAGAAGTGATACTCTAAAACATGGGTAATAATTTTATGAAGAGATATTTCAAATACGTTTGCTGATTATGCTGTACGTATTTTTTTAATAACAAAGAAAATTTAATCTTAAAAATTATTGATTTTTTTCATACAAAAAAATGTTTTTGGAATTAATGTTAATGGTAAGATCAATATTGAAGCATAGTTTTGTTTAGCTGCTATTTATGAATATGTTTAGAAATTTTCATTGAATTTGAAGCAAAACTCAGGCGCGACCTTCTTTTGGAATGTGCAGAAATGTAGTTTTGAGAAAAACATGCTTTTATATAGAAGCATCCTGTGTACGTTAAGGGAAGAGCACTGGGCCGTAATGACCACATGGAGTGGGGGATATGAAAAATGTTAGCTGATCCAAATGCACCGGTGTTCCAGGAGCATTTTAAGGTAAAAAAACAATTTTCGACTTTTTGACAATTTTGACCAAAATTTCACTCCTAGTGTTCCTTAATTCTAATATGTGACTACATTCTTGATATATTCATTAATTTATATCAATTTGATTGGGTATAAAATCTATCTCCTCCAACAGATATTGAACAACCGAGTTGATTTTTTAAAATTATTAACTTTGTAACAACTTAAAGTATGGAAATTTTGTTATAGTGAATAATTTTTCCTAAAACCATTTCTAATACCGAAAAGTGTAAAAATGCCACAAAGAACAGCGCATTATTATATTAACTTTTTTTTTTTTTTTTTTTTTTTTTTTTTTTTTTTTTTTTTTTTTAAAGAAAATAGGTACAACCAATATCAAAATTAAAATAGTACATTTTATTATCCATATTCCGATCTATATTGAAAAAAAAATAGACCTCTAACAAGATTTTTGTGTGAGAAGATAGATTTTGGATATGAGAAAGTTACAAAAAATCGTTTCAAAGAAAAAAACTGAGTTTAAAGTTTAAATGGAAGGCAGAGCCTGAGGCGCATCATTTTTAAAATTGCGTGCAAAATATGTGTTGCCCCCTCCCTAGGGGATTAGAACTTCGCAGATATATTCTTTAAGATATGGTGCATTTTTTTGCAATAAAAATCCAAAAATCGATTTTTCTGACCAAACAGGCTAAAATATCACTTCGGTGTTCCTTTAACGCACAGGAACTATGTTTTTGTTTGTTGACATCGTTGGCACTGTACAGCTCAAGTAAGCACCTGTTCTGTATTAATTTAAGAGAGAAGATGATAAATTACTGTAAAAGTACATTCCCTAACCTCAAAACCTACTTAAAATACGCAGAAACATGTTTTACAGGTTCACCAACATAAAGCAAGTGACTAACATAAAAGCTTGAGTCTTGCGTATCCAAACCGATCTCATTCCGGATTGTATTCAACATGGAAGCGTGGATCGTATTCTGTTGTGCGTGGTAATTGCAACTTTGTCACTTCCTCACATTCCTACGCTACGTTACCTTGTAGCTGTAATCTTATACTTGAATTTATATACATTTGTATCGTTTTTCGGATAATCTGAACATTTCCGAATCCGAACAGATCACACCCTCAGTTCGCGGGTTCTACTGTAGTATGCCTTGGCTTCATCACAGACTGAGGTATACACTGAAGCGGGGATCTGTGGATGAGTAATGTTCTGAAAATCATGCCTTCAATGTGGTAAAAATAAACTAATAGTACCTTCATAAGATCTATCCTGGAAAACACATCATATTGCACGCACGCCCAGGTTTACCATTCATACTTGTTGATGAGTATCGATACGTTTAGCTCAAAGAGGACTGCTCCAGTTGGAATATCACGTGGTGGCTAGATCAGGTCAAAGTGACTTCCTCCTTCGAAACAAGGGACTACACAATGGCAAGACTGCCAAGAAGGTAATGATGTATCTACAAATACCGGTTTATTAGGGGATACCGCGAACAAAGTCAATGACTTAATGTGTTGAACTTGTTAACGATACAGTCCTTGGAAAACCCTAAATGATAAAAATCTGATGTGTTGCACTCACATGACTTTCTCTACTCTTGAACTAACCATTCTTACAAACTCTTATTCCTATATCTTCTTTCTTGATAGCTGAGGCAAACATTTGTACAAGTTATCTTATTGCTTATTTCCTTGTTGGTGCAAAGGGAATGTTAGAATATTGCAGGCTTTGTGCGATAGTAAAATGTTTGAGAGTTTGTTGTCTTTGCACACTTGACATAAAAAAATGAACAGCGATGATCCATTTCACGAAAGCTTTAAGTTTTCTGAAACTCACACACATAACAAGGAATATCTCCGAAATGGTTCACCCTATAAGAAAATTTGTTGAGACATAAGTTGTGTATTTTAGCAAGATCTACATTTTTTGTATATAATAATTTGGTCTATCTCTAACGGTTTACCAGTTATGCAAAAGTCGTCCAGAGTAAAAATACGACTACAGGGGCTATAGCCTGAAAATTCAAGATATACATTTCATTTGTCATCAAAATGTCTCAAACATATGACATTTTAATCAACATCGTTACAGCCATTTTCAAGAAAATCAAAATTTTCGAAAAATATTCCATGTAAAGGGTAGTTTAGCGTGGGGATATTTTCTTCAAAATCTTCGTGTTGCATCCTTGAAAGACATTAAACTTAAATACCAACTTTGGTGTTTAACCGACTTTTCGTTTTTGAGTTATGCTGTCCACAGACTGACACAGACACACAGACACACACACACACACACACACACACACACACACACACACACACACACACACACACACACACACACGCACACACACACACACACGGACCTTTTTCTAAAAATGCTTTTTTGGATTTAGGGGACCGCAAAACATATATTTCAGGTGAAATCTCGACACCGAATTTTTGGGCGGATTACAATACTTCCCCTACTTACCAGTAGAGAAAGTAAAAATTGAGCTTAGAAGCAGAGCAGAATGCAACCAATTAGAACCTGGGTATCTTGGATGTCAATTTAAACATACTGAAAAGTGCTTTAAAAACAGCAAAAGTTTATCCATAACTCTAAAGCAGACAACTCTTAAATTGCAAATTTATTTAAATACGTACTCTGATGGATCGAGGAGTTAAGGAAAGGGTGTAATACCACCGATGAATATTCAAAAACTGACAATCAACTTATCAGTCTACAACAGGAGCCTCGCAAAATGGAAAGCAATTTAAATGCCCTCTCTTATTCATTGAAAAGCCAAATGAAAGATGCAAAGCCAGTCATGAATACTCTCAAGGATTACAGGAATTATCTTTCAAATCTATAGAAAGGGAATTATTACAAACTGGAAAGCACGATAAATACGCTTTGTGAATGCTGATATTGGCTCAAGCACTCGTAACACCAGCCGCGATTGTTGTGGATACTCCCAAATAATAGGAACGAGACCACAACGTGACAGTTAGTTCCTTACCCGGATAACTTACCCTAAGCGAGATTCGAACTCGCGACCTCTTGAACGTGAGGCAGACACGCTAACCATCACGCTATCGAGGCGGGCAACGTGACAGTTAGGTTCATCTGTATACTGGTAATATAAATGTATGTACTCTCTGATGCAACCTCTTAAATGACATCACTTTCACTATGGAAAGCGAGATAATAGAGCTTGAACTATATCTAGCGAAGTATACCAAATCTGTAGAACAAAAATTACAAGCTCTGTAGTAGTCTAGGTTAGACTCAGAGTATGATTTCAGAAGCTAATAAGCCTAAGCCCGTACATAACTCAGTTGTATTGAAGATTTCAAAAGTACATCACATTTCAAAGAGGAAAACACAACTCAGTAAGGGAGGATGTTCCTAACTGGAGCTTTGAGCTTTCATCTGCCTGAAAGCATCAGGTATAGGGGACACAGTTTATCGGCAGTTCCCAAGAGTTCAACATGGCCGACATTACACTAAACGGCAGACCAAAGTATCCCAGAAAGCAGTCCTGCCAACGTGCATAATAAAGGCATTTCTAACCTCAAATATCACAGCGTTAAAGTAACATGCTTTCAAAAGATAATAATGCTTGAACATAATTACCACATAACAAAGAACGTACTCACCTTCGGCAAAACTTGTTCTGCAATAACACTTTTGGATAAAATCACTTCCGAGCGTTAAATATTGTAATATATTGTAACTTTTGTTGGTTGTGAAGTAAAGTAGACCGATGTCGTCGAGATAAAGACACACTTTTATTTCCGTAAACAGTAACTTGTACACTCGTTGCAACAGCAAGAAAGTCTTTTCCGATTCTCCAACAGCACGGCTCCGAACTCGTAACACAAAGAACTAACTCTTCTCCGTCGGCACAACTCTCCACATCGTCTGTCCGTCTCCGTCGGCACGACTACTCAACCTTCACATACGTCTGACTGTTCTCCGTCGGCACTACTCAACGCTTCACGTACGTCTGACTCACTCTTCTCACACTTTACCGCTATTTATATCTCCCAGGCACTATTCTGGAAGCTTCCGGAACGTTCACTTATTTAGCGGTGAAACACAAAGCAGACAGTTCTAGAAGCCTCTATCACTTTCTCTCTTTCGGCAAGCGCCCAACAATGCGGCCATTCTCCGTCTCTTTCCTTCGGCTCCTTTGCGGTAGTGCCGACAATAATGCGATGGGTGACACTGCGGTTGTCGGCAATTAGATACGGCGGGCGCGGTGACACTGCTCCCTCCTCAGAGCTGGTCGTCCCGACCAGCACTATCACTGCGGCAACTCCCTTGCGTCCTGGTGGACTAACCCATCGAACCTCTTCTCCAGGAGGCACGATCCTAGGTATCGCTGTTGGATAGTGTCCCTTGGTCCGGGTAGGACGATGTATGCCATCCTGCTTCGAAATTCTGCAACAGTACCGCCGGTCTTGACGGTCCCTCGTCCAGTTACCTTTCTTCCTGGTGTGTTGACGGGCTATCCTGCGCACTTGGAAACGGCTCACTGGGTACCATGTCCGCCGACCTCTCTGGCGCACCTTCGCAGCCACTTTGCTTCCGATGGGTCCGGCAGCAAACCCCGCCACATCCGCGCGAGTCGCGTCCACCGCTGCACTCGTGTTCACTCGTGCTCGGCACGGCCTCTCCTGTATCCTGCCGTCCACGATGATGTCCACCATTCTTCCGTTCACGGCACTATGCGTCAGGTGATTGGATGGCTCCGACGGTCCCCCCATGTCCCACGACAAGTCGGTTTTCGCGTGTTGCTCGTTTGCTTGTGCGCTTCCCTGCTGATCGTCCTCCACGTCATATCCTGGTTGGTTACGTACCCGACACACTCCTCCAGAGGATCCTCGACGACGTTCCTGAACTGCCCCTTTGTCTTCCCCGAGACGTACACTTTCGTTATCTGCAACGGGCGCAACTGTCGCCTCGGCCACTAGGTACTTCCTCCCCGGGTCCGCGCTATTCCGTCTGCCCCTGGCATCCAGTACTTTGACGCTCTCGTAAACTCTTACTACCAGGGCGCCAAGACGTTCCCCGTCGTCCTCCACGACGTCCACATGCTGGCAGAGGTCTTCCACCTTTTCGCCGAGTTCTTCCACGTCTTCCGTCACGCCAATCAGTTCGCCGAGTTGTTCCACGTCTTCCGTCATGCCAATCAGTTCGCCGAGTTGTTCCACGTCTTCCGTCACGCCAATCAGTTCGCTGAGTTGTTCCACGTCTTCCGTCACGCCAATCAGTTCGCCGAGTTGTTCCACGTCTTCCGTCACGCCAATCAGTTCGCCGAGTTGTTCCACGTCTTCCCTCACGCCAATCAGTTCACCGAGTTGTTCCAGGTCTTCCCTCATATCATCCGAAACGGGCGCGACTGTCGCCTCGGCCACTAGGTGCTCCCTCTCCGGCTCCGCGCTATTCCGTCTGCCTCTGACATCCAGTACTTTGACGCTCTCGTCAACTCTTACTACCAGGGCGCCAAGACGTTCCCCGTCGTCCTCCACGACGTCCACGTGCTGGCAGAGGTCTTCCACCTTTTCGCCGAGTTCTTCCACGTCTTCCGTCACGCCAATCAGTTCGCCGTCAATTTTCGCCGATAGCTCCGTCTTCATCTCTTTCAGCTCGGCAGCGAGGTTGTTTCTCGTCTTCATTTCTTCTTTCAGCTCGGCAGCGAGGTTGTTTCTCGTCTTCATTTCTTCTTTCAGCTCGGCAACGAGGTTGTTTCTCGTCTTCATTACTTCTTTCAGCTCGGCAACGAGGTTGTCGTTTCTCGTTTCCATTTTGGCAGCGAGGCTGTCGTATGACGTTTCCATTTTGGCAAATAATTCTTTCATCATTGCCATCATCCTGGTTTCCGAATCTCCCTCCATCTTGGTTCTAACGTTGCAACTTCTAACGACGATGTAACGAAACTAGAAGCAATTCGACGGATCCCACTTCTGACACCAGTGTGACTTTTTGGTGTGCGTGTGTGAAGTAAAGAAGACAGATGTAGTCGAGATAAAGAAACACTTTTATTTCCGTAAACAGTAACTTGTACACTCGTTGCAACAGCAAGAAAGTCTTTTCCGATTCTCCAACAGCACGGCTCCGAACTCGTAACACAAAGAACTAACTCTTCTCCGTCGGCACAACTCTCCACATCGTCTGTCCGTCTCCGTCGGCACGACTACTCAACCTTCACATACGTCTGACTGTTCTCCGTCGGCACTACTCAACGCTTCACGTACGTCTGACTCACTCTTCTCACACTTTACCGCTATTTATATCTCCCAGGCACTATTCTGGAAGCTTCCGGAACGTTCACTTATTTAGCGGTGAAACACAAAGCAGACAGTTCTAGAAGCCTCTATCACTTTCTCTCTTTCGGCAAGCGCCCAACAATGCGGCCATTCTCCGTCTCTTTCCTTCGGCTCCTTTGCGGTAGTGCCGACAATAATGCGATGGGTGACACTGCGGTTGTCGGCAATTAGATACGGCGGGCGCGGTGACAATATATTTAATGCATTACTGTGTTGCCAACACAAAAATAACAACAGTAACTATAATTGCATATACTGCTTTAAAAGAATTCAAGACAAAGTCACGCAGACACGAGCAGTACGTTCACAGATTGATTAATTAATCAATACGGCGTCTAAATAGAATCTTGTTCTAAAATCTATCGGTTGGCTTCTCTGCAACGGGTTCATAAACAAGGGCTTCTGTGGCAACATAACAGACGCAATAACACCAGCTATGGCCGTAGCTTTACCATGGTTACATGTTACGAACAGTTGGCAGCACTAATGCAACCTAACGGACGGAACATCAAATATAACCAGACTGCACCACAATGGGGGAAAATGTCAAGGTTGTTTTTGGGGTATCTGAATAAGCTGTGCCTGCTTTATTAGCTGCTGGTAAGCAAGGGAAATTGACTTAAAGCGGAATTGGAGCTTCAGCAGTGGCTTATCTTCCAAAACATGTAGGAATGGCTGACGCACCTGCATTTGCAGAGTTCTCCAACAAACTTACAGAGGAGCTTTAGATTAGATTGGATTGGATTACGTTCAGCGTGTTCACTAGCAGCCATAAAGGCCAGTGAATACTGAACATGTCAATGATATATACAATGTGGTGCATTTGATTAGATTAGATTTGATTTGAGTATGAACATAAAAATCTGATGTGTTACACTCACATAATTTCTCTACTCTTGTACCAACCATTCCTACAAACATTTATTCATCCATCTTCTTCGTCTTAATCAAGATAACCATTTGCTGAAATTACCTTATTGCTTATTTCCTTATAGGCACAGGTATAGAAAAAATGATTGAACACATTAGCAGAGCAGAATATTTCTAAGATACACATCGTGCTGCAGCACGGTTTACACAAGTCAGTATTTCCAACATGCAGTTCCATTTATTCATAGTCTCTTTTCCATATGTTATCGCAGGGGTGCTCAACCGCAGGCAAGTTAGGGGAGGTTGAAATCACCTCCTTCCACCCACTGGGACAAAATGACACATTTATCTGTGGTTACTGAGTTCCAGTGGCGGCACATCCTTACATACAGGGAACCAAAGGCGTACACATTCATATTCTACTTCTGACTAACCCACGATGTTTCTGAGGATACTTTTTTTTTTTTTTTTTTTTTTTTTTTTTTTTTTTTTTTGCACGACTTACGTTTCAGAAGATCTTCAATATTTGGTGCAAAAGATGAAGTGCACAGTCTCACAAGATAACCAAGATAATTTTCACTTATCTTGCTGCGATACTCATTTGTAATGTAGTTCATCTTTGAAAATGTTTGTTCACAGATATAAGTGGAGCCAAAGACTGCCATTAAACTAGATGCAAACAAACGTAATTTCGGATACTCACAGCAGAATTTTTAAGCTCAGTGTTTATTAAGCATATGTGCAAACTGAAAAGCTGTTGTAAAATTGCTTAAAAATCTACACATTATTTCCCAATTTACCAATTAATTTTTGTACACTTCTCCAATTGATGTATTTTAAAAATTCTGCTTTCTAGAGTAGCTAACTATATTCAAAACATGCCTGAATTTTTTCGGTTGTGTGCTGCAAATGGTTCCCGAGGAACAGGTATCCAAGTTTTGTATGCTTTTGGAAAATATTTTTTCAATAAATTTTCATATATCTGAATTTTTTAAAAATCTATTTTAACAGAGAGAATCATGAAACATAAACCAGAATATGTCTCATTTTATTGCGAATACGTAGTAAAATTTTCAATCATTTCCATTTGATAGCCTTTTGCGTATTGTAAATTCTGTAAAGTGATGTAAAATTGGTATTCGCCCAGAGTACGCTGTCCCCTTAACTTTATCGTCTTCATCTTGAAAACAACAATATTCGTCCTTCCATGAAATTGTATGTACTACTGGTATACTCCGCGTCATCCGCCTCTGACTAGCAGGTCTGGTTCTGCTTGCCTTGGTCAGTGGAGGGGGAAACAACACGTGTAGGGGAAGCGAGCGTGTGCTCGCTTTTTAATACCCCTGTGTTATCGTCTGTCAGACACACAAACACCCTGTGTCTTGAATCACCACTCGCATTTGTATGCATATTCGCAAATGCAAGTGCAAGTGGTGGTTCAAGACACAGGGTGTTTGTGTGTCTGACAGACGATAACATATGGAGCAGAGACTAACAATAAACCCAGCGGCATGTTGAAAATATCGACTTGTGTAAGCCGCACTGCAATACGACGTGGAACTTAGAAATATTCTGCTCTCCTAATGCGCTCAACCATTTTTCTATGGCTGTGCAATAGGAATACAGTAGGCTTTGAGCGACAGTCAAATGTTTTAAGAGTGGTCGCTATATGAAGGGTTTGAAAATCCGTTCCCTTTGCACGGCCAAGGCACTAACATGTGAATAACAACCTTACCTTTGAGAAAATTATAAGTATGGCATAACTCACACAAAACAAGGAATATCTCCGAAATGGTTCACTCTGCAAAAAATACATTTGAACATAAACTGTGTATATTAACGATATCTATATTTTAGTATAGTAAGATGTGATCTGTCTGTTACAGTTTACCAGTTGTGTAAAAGTCATCCAGAGTAAACAGGACTGACTGTAGCCCGAAAATTCAAAGTATACATTTTATTTGCAATATTGCATTTTAATCAAAACCATGAGAGCTATTTTTGAGAAAATCAAAATTTTCGACAAATTTTCCATGTAAGGGGTAGTTTAGGGTGGAGGAATTTTCTTCAAAATCTTCGTGTCACATTCTTGAAGATATTAAACTTAAATACCAAGTTTGGTTTTTAACCGACTTTTCGTTTTATGAGTTAAGCTGTCCACAGACTGACACACACACACACACACGCACGCACGCACGCACAAACACACACACAGACACACGGACGTTTTTCTATAATATTTTTTTGGATTCACGGGGCCTCAAAACAGGTATTTCTGGTAAAATCTCGACATCGAATTTTTGTGTGAAATGCAATACTTCCTCTACTTACTGTGCGTAGTAGAGAAAGTAAAAATTGAAATAAAAGAATAAGAGCATAATTAACTACACAGTGTTAATAGCGGTTAATATGCTAGTTTTCAAATGCTGTCATCCTTAAGAGGAGATTCTTAGCATTCTGGCAAAAAATAAGAGAATATTTACTTGGATTATTTTCAAGTAACTGAGATAACGTAGGTCATCATTATAAATAGGTTTGGCAATTTCCTCCAAAATTAAGCTCACCGTATGCTGTCTGTCGTTTCGATTAACAATGTCCTTGTAGGTTGTATTCTTCTGGTACAATATTGATTGCATATGGCCGTCGACGGATTTTCACAATGTTTCTGCCATTTGGATTCAATAGGCCTGCACCAACTAGATGATTCATGCCAGCAGTGTTCGACGCAGATTGCTCTGGGTATATCAGACGAACACCTGCCCTTAACTGGTTTCTCACATATTGGCTAGCTATGTCCTGGGCACGGCGAGTGACCAGATATACCCCAGGCACGGAGAGTGGCCAAGTATGCCCCGGGCACGTCGAGTGACCAGGTATGCCCCACGCACGGCGTGTGGCCCGCTATACCCCGGGCACGGCGAGTGGCCCCTATACCCCGGGCACGGCGAGTGGCCCGCTATGCCCCGGGCACGGCGAGTGGCCCCTATACCCCGGGCACGGCGAGTGGTCCGCTATGCCCCGGGCACGGCGAGTGGCCCCTATACCCCGGGCACGGCGAGTGGCCCCTATACCCCGGGTACGTCGAGTGGACCGCTATGTTCCAGGCACGGCGAGTGGACCGCTATGCCCCGGGCACGTCGAGTGGACCGCTATGTTCCAGGCACGTCGAGTGGACCGCTATGCCCCGGGTACGTCGAGTGGACCGCTATGTCCCAGGCACGGCGAGTGGACCACTATGCCCCGGGCACGGCGAGTGGCCCCTATACCCCGGGCACGGCGAGTGGCCCCTATACCCCGGGCACGGCGAGTGGCCCCTATACCCCGGGTACGTCGAGTGGACCGCTATGTTCCAGGCACGGCGAGTGGACCGCTATGCCCCGGGCACGTCGAGTGGACCGCTATGTTCCAGGCACGTCGAGTGGACCGCTATGCCCCGGGTACGTCGAGTGGACCGCTATGTCCCAGGCACGGCGAGTGGACCACTATGCCCCGGGTACGGCGAGTGGACCGCTATGTCCAAGGCACTTCGAGTGGACTGCTATGCGCCGGGTACGTCGAGTGGACCACTATGTCCCGGGCACGGCGAGTGGCCCGCTATTCTCCGGGTATGTCGAGTGGACCGCTATGTCCCAGGCACGGCGAGTGGACCGCTATGCCCCGGGCACGTCGAGTGGCCAGGTATGCCCCAGGCAAGGCGTGTGGCCCCTATACCCCGGGCACGGCGAGTGGCCCGCTATGCCCCGGGCACGGTGACTGGCCTGCTGAGTGAAATTCCCACTTGGGGTCACGATTGACACCAGTGTGCTGAGCGCCGTATTACTTCTGGGAACATTTTCCGAGTTTAGTTTGACGTTCTCCTTCTCGGGAAGTATTTTACATCCATCCGAAAGCTTCAAACTACCAAATAATAGTAAATGACACTTTTTATGTTCAATAGTAGGGTTACATTTAGCCATATAGTATTCAAGCTCGTTATGTATAATTTTTGTGATTTATTTAATATTATGTAGTTGAATATATACAGGCATCTTTCCAAATTGCTTAAACCACTGCGAGTGTAGCATGTTCTTGTGTGGTATGTCAACAACTCAGATGGGTATTTTATATACAGTAGAGCCTCGATTATCCGAGCTAAGGAGGACTGACAGTGCTTCGGATAATAACATGGACTCTACCAAATATCGAGGGTGAGACGCATGATAAACGGGCGAAATGAATGGAAATATGGTCAGATATGTTAAAAAAGGCATCTGCTGTATTATCAAATCAAAAAATGATGTACATACTAATAAAAATAAGTACAAACTGCAAAAAGAAGGGCCTAGAGTACATACTATATATACATTTTAACGGAACTCACTCGCTTGTTTATCGCTGTTTCACACAACCATCATAGTAGTAGAAGGTCTGTTGAAGTTGTCTCTGGCTACTGCTCTAGGCACTCGATCGCTTTGCATCCTTCACTGTGGTTCATTTGCTCATTCTCCATCTCAGTTACACTTTCCTCATCCCCTACATTCACTGCCTCTGCTATCATCTCATCAGTCGCTTCCAATTCTTCGTCTGCGTTGATCCACTCGGCTGCATCGTTTTCAGTGATTGCTTCATCTGGCAATCTATGAGCTAGCTGTGCAAGTCTGAAGTCGTCGTGCTCTATGGGCAAAGTTTCTTGATTTTCCGTGACGTTTAATAATTTCCTCCACGACTTCTGAAGAGTTGAAGTTTTCACCTCGATTCATGCCTCAGCTGACAAGTAAACATCTTTACTTTGATATTTTTAAGGTACCCCATCTGTGAAAAATGGGCAAAAATGACAAAATTTTTCATTTTTGGCTTTTTATACCATAAATAAGTTTAAACCTTTGGCTTTCATTTTCGTGCTTTTGTTTACTCATCTGCGCCCTTTAAATGACTTCACCGAGGGATTTAAGCATGTAAAGTATGAGATTCAGGGTAGAAATTTCAATGAAATTGGGGAGAAATTAAGTAAAATTAGGGATAAGTGTCGTCTGAAGGATAGTGCTAGGCTACAGAACTGCTAGGAAGCGACTGAAGTTTGAAAAAACAGCTAAAAGGACCTCTGAGGGTCCCACATGGTGCAGGCCAGTTTTAATCAAGTACATTTGTATTATATAGTTGCTAAACTTTAACTCCATTTTTCTCCGCTTATGATTTCCTGACACATGATTATGTACAAAATGCTCCTTGGTGCATAGTTTTGCAGATACGTTCTTGAAACTTGGTACACACATTGTTCAAAGTATAAGAATTAAAACATGGCTCTAAATTTTTGCTGTGCCTTAATACTAAAGTTTTTATTTAAAAAAGGAATGTGTGAAATTGGTAAAATTCTCAGAAATTGGATTATGCAATTTTCAAAATTTTTTTTCTCCCAAACAAAATAATTTATTAAAAAAACACCAGCCAAATGTTGTAGCACTATATGTCATTGATTAGCTATAGAAGTTGGAATGTTCTTTGTTGAAAAGTATGCACCGAGGAGCATTTTTCACATAAGCTTACAAAAATTAAAAAGAAACATTAAAAAAAAGCTATTCAAGATATAAAGTTCAAACTCATAATATTGTTTTAACTCTAAGCAACACGCCTATTCCCAAAATTTGAGAAGAATTGGACTAAAAATGGCAATTTTTCAAATTTCACAGATGGGTTACCTTAAGAATCTGTACGACGTCGTTTTCTTCATGAATTGCATTAATGAGAACTTTCAAAAGTTTGCGGCCATTGTTACGCTTCAGTTTTTCCAACACACCTTGGTCCATGGGCTGGAGAAGAGGCGTGACGTTGGGGGACTAGGATAATCGCAGCTCTACTGTATACAGGGTGGAAGCGAAGTCATTACATTAATTTACACCAGCGATAGATCTCGGCATTTGGAACACTTTTGTATCTTACGTTTTTGTGTCTGACCATTTCCTACGGAAATATTTTAGTTTTGTGAAAAACAAGCTGGCAACACTGCAGATTATGTGGGTGTCACTTTCACTAGGTCAGTACATGAATAAACACCGTAACGGTGCCTCTTGAAAACAAACACCTTGGCTTGTCCTTCCGTGTTCACTGTGCGATTGTACGCCAATCACAAGCGTTAGCTCCCAAAACATTACACGAAAGCGAAAACTCCCGACCTGTTTACATCCAGAAATCGGTTCAATTCCTTGACCAACCTCAACGCAACGTTATCACGTCTGAAAGAGCTGCTTGGAGTATTCCTTGACGTCTTTTAAGTGATTAATTAATTGTTTCGAAACCCTGTGTGATGTCGCATAATTACCCGAAGCTATGCCAGAAATAAGTTACTCTACACATCTTACAAGTAACAAACTGTTATCTTCGTACATTCTTATGGGATCATGTATCAGATTTGGATGAAAAACCATTTATTTTTTCGAAATCGGCTGAACAAAGAACAAAATGCTTATAGGCTGCATTTTTGTAACGCTCCTATGAAGCAAATATTAGAAGGAACGTAATGACTTCCCTTCCACCCTGTATATTTTTTCTTCAGGAGACCTGAAGATTTATCCAGAGAGTGTAAAATTTATAAATTTACGTATAGTGCTTTTAAGGGAAGATACATAAACAGAAATGTATCTGAGCATTTAATATTTTATAGACCTCTGCTATGTGATATCCGCATCGTTGAAAATAAACTTATGAACAATTAATTACTTGAGTTAATCAAAGAGGAGACCCTGCGACGCACTCTAATATAATTTACACACATGAAGGTGGAAGGTTCCAAAGCTACTCTATTTAAAAACGTTCTACAGATACCTAGATGTACTAAACTGGGTTTTAGGTGTTAGGGTATCTACCGAAGTATTATGTTATGGTCTCCATTATCTCAAATCGTCTTCTAAGGCACTTTATAAGGGGAATTTGAGTTTAAATTAAACGTATATAAAGTCAATAGTGGGTGTTATTCAAAACGCACCCTCTAAGTAGTGCGCCACTAGTACTTCATATTGTGAGAAAGGGAAGCTCGTTTGTACTGAAGCCCGTTGCTTTTGGGATAAACTCTGCATTCCCATGTTATGCAAACCACGTAGCGAAATGTCTGCTATTGAGACCAATGGTGCTTTTCCTTGAAGGGAAAGGGTGTGACAACGCACTAATGCACTTCTATTGCTGTTTGCTTACATTACGACATTTGCATCGGTCGATGTCATCATAACCGAGTATTAAATATGGACTCAATTAGGACTAGCTGTATAATTATGTTGCGTGTATTTGAATCCAATAACATAACATTGCTAAAATGCACATGTTTTCCACACATTAGAATAAAAACCATATTCATGTGACATTGCTATTACGTAATATTTATTACCGTTTATTCCACCATGAACATTAGATTTCACTAGGGCAGTTGCTGAAACTGAATGTTCATCATATACTGAAACGTTTCATTACTAAGGCTGGGCCATACTTGTTTCCCTTTCATGGTACCAGTACAGTAAGACCTTTACACTGTATAGGGTTTAACTGAAATAAGGTTCACCTTTTAACGCAATGATACCAAAATGTATATGGTGCTGAAACTTGGATATTGTATAAAAATGAAAATGCTCTATGTATACTCCAAAGAAAGATTAGAAGACGAATGTACGGGCCAATATCCGAGAACTACACATGGAGAATCACACCAAACTCGGAAATGAGCCTAATACTCAAAGGGGAGGATTTGGTGAGATACATCAAATCACTGAGATTGAGGTGCTTAGGGCACATTGAAACGATGGAAGATGGAAGAGCACCTAAATATTTACTGCATAATGACATAATGGGGGTGAGGAGGGAAAGACCGACAAAGAGGTGGTCACAGTATGTGGAACAGGACATGAAAAAATAGGAATAAGAAGTTGGAAGGAGAAAGCACAGGATCGAGACGAATGGAGGAGAATTGTGAAGGAGGCCAAAACCCACAACGGGTTGTGGCGCCAACTAGATGGATGGACGGACGGACGGAGGGACGGATGGATAAATAGATAGACCAAACTGTCTTCAGTTGTTGTGTTGTTGTTGTATTTTTTAACGCCCGCTTTTACTACTACGGCACCGCAGGCGGTGACACTGATGACACATGGTATGAAGATGGAGCACCGGTGGAATGAGATGGCGGGGGAAACCGTAGCACCCGGAGAAAACCCGCCCTGACGCCGCTTCGTCCACCACGAATACCACATGCTGATCCCTGGGATCGAACCCGGGCCGCCTAGGTGGTAGGCGAGATCTTCAGTTAATGTTGGGTCACATTGATGACACACTTTATGGGACTCCGGCACTGACGATGCTCCTGGGTGCCTTGTAGCAGACGTTTGCGATATGTCCGGCTTCCTTTTGTTAAACACTGGTGCCCCTACCTTTTTATCATCTGCCTATGGTACATACTGCGCCTTAGACGTTAGCTTCTGTAGCCCGTCGCTGGTCGGTGCTCTCCGACCTCTTCGGCAGTGATCATTTTCCCATTAACATCCACATCGCTGGTTTCCATCCTGTTCCAACACGATATCCTCACTGGATTATTTCCAAGGCTGACTGGGAGAAATTTCGTTCTCTAATTCATCTCCAAAACGATGTCTTCCGCATCATCGATGAATTTGTGGAGTATTTTACATGTTCTGTCCTGCTCGGAGCAAATTCCAGCCTTCCTCGCGGTTCTACTACACCTCGTCATGTTCCAGTGCCTTGGTGGTCCGAGGAATGTCGTTTGGCTGTTAAAGCCCGCAAACGGGCTCTGCGAGTTTTCGGTGCACATCCTACGGAAGATAACTTTATTGCCTTTAAGCGTGTGCGTGCCCGGGCGCGTTTTGTACTTCGCAGTGCAAAACGCATATCCTGGGTTACTTACGTCTCTTCCCTCTCTCGACGCACTTCAACACAAAGGGTGTGGACTGCGGTTCGGCGTATATAGGTAAGTATCGCCGGACGGTTATTCCCGGTCTTGCAGTACAGGGCTCTTATTACACCAGCGAGCAGGCTATCGCCGATGCCCTTGCCGATTCCTTCTCTGCTACCAGTCAAACCCAAAGTTACGATAACTCGTTTTTAGCCACCAAGGAATCAGCGGAGTGGGTAGTTCTTAATTTTAACAGCGACGGTAGTGAACCATACAACACGCCTTTTAGCATAGCAGAGCTGATACACTCCTTGTCTCTCGCGCACGATCCTTCTCCCGGTCCTGATGACATCCACCGACAAATGCTGCTTCCTTTTCCATCTCAGGCTCTTTCCTTCCTGCTGAGCATCTATAACCGAATGTGGCTTCAGCGGGTTTACCCATCTTCCTGGCGCGAGGGTGTTGTTATCCCTATCCCGCGGCCCGGAAAAGACCGGGCACTTGCCTCTAGCTACCGCCCTATTTGCCTAACGAGTATCGTTTGCAAGACCCTCGAACGTATGTTCAACACTTGCTTTGTGTGGTGGCTAGAGACGAATAACCTGCTGAGTAATGTCCAGTGCGGTTTTCGTCGCCATTGCTCCAGTGTCGACAATCTGACAAGCATGGAGGCCTACATACAGAATGCATTTCTCTTGAAGCAGCATGTAGTGGGTGTCTTCTTTGATCTGGAGAAAGCCTACGATACTACATGGCGCTATGGCATCCGGGCTACACGCTCTCCCAAGAGAAGGTTCAAGAGGATGGTGTACCCCAGGGGTTGAAGTGTTACAATTCTCGCCGTTGCCATTAATGGCATCATTAGTGCTGCTCGTAACGCAATCCCGATGTCGCTGTATGTTGACGACTTTGCTCTTATAGTTTGAAGCACATCGAGCGTCAACTGCAGATGACCATAACATCCATCGCCGAGTGGGCGTCTCGCACCGGCTTTCAGTTTTCCCCTACGAAAACACAGTGTCCCCACTTTCACCGACTCCGTGGTGTACACCCTCCTCCTGATCTTCATTTGCGTGGCACACGTCTTCCATTTGTACCGCACCTGAAGTTCTTGGGCCTACACCTCGACAGCAAACTCACATGGGAGCACCATATTCGTCATCTTCGTGCTTTCTGCGGTCGTTCGCTTCGGGTACTTAGGGTTTCATCTGGGGCATCTTGGGGCGGTGATCGCACGGTAATGTTCAGGTTGTATCGCTCACTGGTCCGGTCCAATTTAGACTACGGCTGTTTTATCTATGGCTCCTCATCCGCCTCTAAATTCCACCTTTTAGACACAATTCATCACACTGGTATCCGTCTCGCTACTGGGGCTTTCCGCACCACCAGAGTGGATTGTCTGTATGCTGATTCTGTTCAACACTCGTTGTTACTTTCTTCTTACGTGGCAAGGTTGGTCGCTCATCCAGGTCATCCTTCGTTTTCACCTGTATTGCGTCCAGACCTCGCGCGGAATAAAACAATCTCCCGTCCAAGTGGCATAAGGTTTCAAGAACTGCTTTTCGCAAACGAACTCCGACTGCCAGTTGTAGAGTGGCATTCACTTGGCCACTGTCCTCCCTGGCAACTCCAGCGCGCACGCTTTGACCTGGAGCTGTCGGGCTGTGCAAAGATAGCTACCCCTCCTTCGGTGTTTCGTCAACTCTTCACCGCAATTTTGGGCCGATACCGTACTTATACTCCGGTATTCACCGATGGCTCCCAGTTGGGTAGTACGACGGGTTCCGCATTTATATACAACGGCGACGTTCACACATACCGCCTTCCAGACGCCAGTTCAGTTTTTACCGCCGATCTGTTTGCCATTTTTTATTTCTTACTTTTTATCTCCCGGCCAGTTCCTGGACCTTTTATTGTATGTTGTGACTCGCTGAGCGTTCTTCAGGCGCTGCAACAATTTGTTGGCAACTCGGTATTAGTTATTAAAATACATTCTTATCTCAGTTGTTATCTCGCGGATACCAGTTCGTTTTTACCTGGTGCACAGACCATGTGAGTATTCCCAGCAACGAGGCGGCGGATGCAGCTGCTACGTCTGCATGTCGCCTGCCGGAGTATTCCACACGTACACTCCCTTATATAGACGTGCAGAAGATCTTCCGTCGTCAGCTATATGCCGTCTGGCAGGAGTCTTGGGAAGCGTTAGCTGGCACTCAGATTTGCAATTTTAGGGTGTTTTACTTCTGGTGTTTTTAGCTTTTTAACAGTATTACTAGATTACCTTTTTAGTAAAATAAGCTTTTACCGGCTTTAATTTTTTAGCTATTTTAAGTGTCATTTTTAGTCCTTTTAACTTCCGTTTTTAGTTATTTTAACTTTCACATTTTAACTTTATAGTAGTGAGATTTTATTTTGGACTTGGGGCCCCAATGACCTAGTTGTCGACGGGTGCTTAAACACCATTACTCACTCACTCACTCACTCACTCACTCACTCACTCACTCACTCACACACTCACTGACTCACTCACTCACTCACTCACTCACTCACTCACTCACTCACTCACTCACTCACTCACTCACTCACTCACTCACTCACTCACTCACTCACTCACTCACTCACACACTCACTCACTCACTCACTCACGCACTCACTCACTCACTCACTCACACACTCACTCACTCACTCACTCACTCACTCACTCACTCACTCACTCACTCACTCACTCTCAAAGTAACAAGCTGGAAACAATTGTTCCTCGTGAAACAAAGTTGTATTCAACCGGAGAACATGCCATCTCTATCGTGTGATACGTCATTTTAAAACTTCACCAATAAACAATTATAATATAAGTGAAGAAAAGCAATTACATTTAGTTTTATTTAAAGGAAATTTCAAAAACAGAACAAATCATGACTTAGATTTAAAATCCTATAACACAGCCAATCCAATTTGAAGTTTCAAAAGACGCTTTTAGGTATAGTGTTTGTTTTTGCAGAAGCATTCAGTTTTTAGTACGCTTAATGATTTGTTCTAACTCTGTTCTGGAACTATTTGTATTTGAAAAAAAAAATGGTGAATAAATCGGGCGAAAACATTTATTTGGATATTTATCTATATCTAAGTACCGAAATGTATTACATTAAACGTTCCAAACGTCCTTTGTTTTGTCTATATACAGAGTAGCTCAACCAATTTTGAAACGCCTTGCGAACTTCATGGGATATTTGTTTTCCAATCCACCTGCGTTCTCGGGTTATTCTACAATGTTTACTACAAAACTTGTCCAACAGCCGCTCGGCCTGTCTCTCGGACCCGTACTCCACGACATTGCTGGCAGTCGCACGGCCTGTCTCTCGGACCCGTACTCCACGACATTACTGGCAGTCGCACGGCCTGTCTCTCGGACCCGTACTCCACGACATTGCTGGCAGTCGCTCGGCCTGTCTCTCGGACCCGTACTCCACGACATTGCTGGCAGTCGCACGGCCTGTCTCTCGGACCCGTACTCCACGACATTGCTGGCAGCCGCTCGGCCTGTCTCTCGGACCCGTACTCCACGACATTGCTGGCAGTCGCACGGCCTGTCTCTCGGACCCGTACTCCACGACATTGCTGGCAGTCGCACGGCCTGTCTCTCGGACCCGTACTCCACGACATTGCTGGCAGCCGCTCGGCCTGTCTCTCGGACCCGTACTCCACGACATTGCTGGCAGTCGCACGGCCTGTCTCTCGGACCCGTACTCCACGACATTGCTGGCAGTCGCACGGCCTGTCTCTCGGACCCGTGCTCCACGACATTGCTGGCAGCCGCTCGGCCTGTCTCTCGGACCCGTACTCCACGACATTGCTGGCAGTCGCACGGCCTGTCTCTCGGACCCGTACTCCACGACATTGCTGGCAGTCGCACGGCCTGTCTCTCGGACCCGTACTCCACGACATTGCTGGCAGTCGCTCGGCCTGTCTCTCGGACCCGTACTCCACGACATTGCTGGCAGCCGCTCGGCCTGTCTCCTTGCATGGACCTCGAATCACATTAACAATTACCAGAATAAGCACAAAACATGCCTTATCACAGGAGATTTTGGAAATACCGCCCATCTGCATCAATACATCTACGGCATCTTCTGAGGAAATTTTCATTCACAGGCATTAGTTCAGCTTCCAAATTAGCGTTAATTTCCCTCCTGAAATTTTGTTATAGTTTTGCCTTGTGCAAGGCGCCTAAGAAATTTTCGAGGTCACCGTTCTAACCTTTCTCGGATTTCATCTAATTTCTATTCCGTAAGCACACCCGTCTTACCTTTCTTTTCCTATCGTGAATTTATCTAAATTTCTTTACACGCAAACGAACGGTGTCTCTCGGAACAGGCACGCCAGGAAATTTCGTTTCAGATTGCCTTACAACTTCCCTACAAGATGAGTAAGCACTTACGTATCGCACATAAACACTTTTTGTTGTACGTATACTGCAATCGATTCATTTTGAAAACACTTCAAGTAAAACTAAACAGTTCTAAATACTCCTAATGTTATTCACGTGTGAACTGGACCACAAGAGCACAAAACACCTACCTAACAGAAGTAAGACCGACACAAGTGTGACGATCAGCATGCACGCACAGGAAGATGTAGTGAATGATCACTCGGGTCGTGCAACTGCCGGCCAAGTTTTGTAGTAAACGTACTGTATCTTTTCTGTTCCTGAATATTTTCAGGAGCACAAAATATGTTGTTAAACGATCCCATAGAATGACGTTGACTGGCGTGAAGTCCAGAAATATTGCTGGCCATTCTTGAACACCTCTTTAACCAATTCGTTTTGCAGGAAATTTCTATCTAACCATTGTGACAGTTTTGCATAGTGTCGTTCTCTTGAGGAAGCAAATTTTATGTATGTAACCCTACATTTGGTTCTTTACTAATTTGGTTTCCAAACAAAAGTGTGACTGATTTATCAGTCTTGTAGTGTATTTGGATGCAATTCCTCGGGTAGGTCTCTCTGAAACCATCTCCTTAAGAAGTAAATGAATGGGGAGGGTGAAAATGTCTGCACAATTAAAGGAATATCTTGCGCTTTCCAGTAATGTAGAATTGCTGTGTAATTTTCTTCACGAAAACAAAGTTTGAGATTAGGTGCAGCTATTTTCGCTACATTATCTGCACTAAGCTGGATAATACATTTCTCCTCCTGTGCCCACGTAGAGTGGAAGTTGTTTTGAAGATAAGCGTGTAGAAATGAGGTAAGTTGAAGGTATATTCGTGAGGCAAGGGACTGTGCATATATAAGGTGTTTCTTTTTTTGGATATTGTTTCATTTAACTTCTCGCCAACTCAGTTGAGATTCTCTCCAGTGCAACAGTAACAGAGAGAAATGTACTGGGGTGAGAACGAAAGAGTTTCATATTTTAGGGTCGTTCCTGTCGACACCCTCTTCTAGCTGCATGAAGAAGAGTATAAAGGTGGGCGTCGCGAGGGGTTTGAAGTGGCAAAGGGGGTGCAAACTGAATTATCCTCGAGATACAACCTCAACTTTACTGCAGACTCGTTATTATTTGTGGGGAGTAACTCTAACAACGTCCTCCAGCCCCCAGGCTCTTCCCCCATTCATCCCTGTCCCTAATTGTGTTCCCGTCGGGAATATGCACCACTATGTGCATTGTGGAGGGCAGGTGGCGCTATGTATATGTGGCCGCAATAAATGTTGCAATGTCAAATGGTTTAAAACCGTTTCTGTATAAATGAATTCAGTTTTCATTGCTCCAGGATTTTAAGCGAGATTAACCCACTTTAATTTGATAGAGACAAATATGTTTGGGAATAAGAACCACGTTGGCTTTACAACCATCCTTATATTAATGAATGTTGCGCACGAGCTTGTCAGTAAATACAAGTCATAACTTCATGTCTGTCACTTGCAAATAATATCTGAGAATTTACCACATCTATAAAGAAATTGGGACAAAATAGAGAAGGCAGTTTGAGCTTGCACACAGTTGGAAAGCTTAAACGGGTAAACCTTATTTCTGAGAATTATACTTTAGTGTGCAAAAGGGTATCTTTATAATTAAAGGCCGGAGGGATGTGCGCTCGCATGTGATACATGTTAGCTGTGTATGAATAACGCAGAGTATGAATAACGGCAGAAGTACAGCACGGCCATCAAATGTGCAAACAACTGCCACTAGAAGCAAGACTCGAAAACAACGTGCCGTGGTACTCTGCGAACTAGTGAAGCATTGCCTGGCAAGGGTATGCAGACGGCAATAATTACAAGACTTGGATAGAGGCCGTAACGCATTATGCGGTGCACTACAATGAAATTGTAAATGTTATTAGCGTTCTATGTGATGCAGATTCATCTGCTATTTTAAGTGCAAGGTCCCTGATATCGCATGAACTATCTGAAAATCTTCACTTCATATCCAACAATTTTACGGTGTTGCCCAAAGCTATTAAACAATTAGAAAAATCGGGTTTGGAAATGTCCAAGAGCATAAGCATAATAAAAGACTTAGCTAATTCATTTAACGGGATATCTCTTATGCCAGGTATCGAAAAGGTGAAAGCTAAGTTCCAGAGAGTTGTAAACAAAACTATTGGTTTTCCAGCTGTGTGAAATTTTGAAAATGAGTAACCAGGAAAACACGCCAGACGACAGAGTGAAATTCTTTACATTTGCAACTCTGACATCGTTTGCCGTAGAAAGAAGCTTTTCACTGTTTAAACACTGCTTCAGTGATAGGCGTCGAAACTTCACATTTAATAATTTACGAATGTACATTGTAACCCAGTGTAATGCATTCTGTGACGATATTATATATAGTTAATAAATAGCAGGATGTATAAGCGTTTAATGCGATACCAGAATGCATAGTTTATGATGCTTGGAGGTTGTGCTGCAGTGAGGTGGTTCCCATGGTCAGGCTGTACCTACCTGCAGTTGTTTACATGCGCGAGCGATAACAGTAAAGCCCATGTGCAGTATACCTATGGAAAAACGTACACGCCTTCGGCCTTTATTTATAACTGCCAAACAAGTTGGAAACATTAATAAGAAACAACCGTAGGAAAAACATTTAAATCTAATAACAAATGAATGACGCGGCAATCGGACGGTAGGCCTTGGCCCGGATAGGATCTTGTACTACGGGATTACGTTTTGTAGCAGTTATTCACGTCACACTTCATATTTAACTTTATTGTAACACAAATTTGAGCGCTTGAAGCCCTTGAGCTTCATATGAAAAGTGAAATGTATACATCATGGTTTCCGTGTCATACTTTTTGTTATGGCTACAGAACCTTGATTATTGAGCTACGTTCTGCATATGTCATCGCAAACATTAATTTGTGGAAGAAATCATTTCGCAAATTTATTTGATCGAAAACTTCCAGTGGGATGCTACTATCATCTACCAAATGGTGCAGACATACTGTCTGTTCACCAGCTAAAGGTCTAAGGGGAATGAAGGGCAGGGGGGGGGGGAGATGTTCCAGTAGTGTAACCTGAGTTTTTTAAACATTCGCACAAACGTTATCCTGCTGGTCATGTTGCCAACTTACCTTCAATATTATTCGCGCTACGTTTACTCGCTGCACATTTCTCCTAATTTCAGTTGCAAAATCGTACTTGTCACTGGTTTCATGTCGGAAGTATTGGTAAAAGTAATTTAGAAACAGATACATTTCGGTCTAGGAGTGTTGTGAATTCTGCTATGATATTGTGGTTGTGTGACAGTTTTATGCGTAAAAAGGTCTTAATAGGATGATTGAAACAACCGAAAATTTAATAGTTCATTCTTTGATCCTGCAGGAGCAAATGAGAAGTTATTAGACCGAATTCTCCCTCAATTGTTATAATGTTATTATTGACTATTTTTATTTTATTGAGCCACACTGTCGTTTACTTGTCCCCGTACATGTTTAATCTCAATCCCATAGGACTAGCTTAGGCCAAGGTAAAATGAACACTTAAATAAATGTAAAAGTTGACTTATTCTTCAGGAATTGCACGATATAACGCTCAACTGAACTTAAGACCGAAACAGGCCGGTAGTCTTTTTGAAAAATATAGAAAAGGCAGAAACTGCTCAGTGGGGAAAAAGACGGAGTAGTTGAAAACATTTACATTTTATACATTTGCAACAAATTGTGGGTTTATACAATTGAATTTACACAAAAACCGTTGAATCTGTTGAAATATGCCAAAGGAAAAGGTTATCGTTTACGCAATTTTCTATGAATATAGCCATAAGTCAAGAACCTTCAAGCAATAATAATTCAGCCAGCTGATACATTTTTTTGACAAAAATATTTTTTTCTAGAAAACAACATTTTGGCATTAGACTTTCTTGTTATTCACAACATGAGCAATTCGCTGTTAAAATCTGATGGATCATTTCACTTCCACTCTGTATACTGCACGAACTGAAAATAACATTTAAATTGTGCTATTTTAAGCGAGTTTTTTACTTTAATCTAGCGTGAATGGACATTCCAAGGTTGGTAAGGCTATCGTAAACGAGATTAGAAGCAGAACTGCTGCTCCCGATATGTCTGTTTATCTGGAATTGTTTACTGACTTAGTGGGTAGCTGCATTCCTGCCAGGAATTGCTGAAGAAACTGTAGCATAACTGATAAATCGTTTTGTGAAAACTCACGTGAAATCAGGGTTGCCAACATTTAAAAGTAAAATTATCGTACCAGTCACTCAAAATTATAGATTTGGATTCAAAATTATCGTACATCTTAAACCAAATGCTACAACAATAAAAATATCAGCATAACACTTATGAAAATGTAATATTAATGATGCTTATGATATTCACTTACAAGATTGATGACCTCTACCAGTATTGCAACTTTAGAACTTATGTTTCTCGCACTATTCTTCTGAAAGTTCATCATCTTCCTCAACCGTTGCAGCATTATACAAATTTATTGTTGAGATAAACCTTAACATCTTCTCGGTGACTTGGAGATTTTCGGATCTACCACATTATTTCTAAACTAAGGCGACAGAATAAGTTCATTTACCCTATATAGTGCCAATCAGCTTCTAACTTTAGTTTTTATTAAGCCCAGTTTAGAAAAAACCCTTTCACAAGAAGCTTTTCTGTGGGGAAATGAAATCACTGATAATACAAAGGCCGCTAGTTCTTTCAAGTCAGTATTTTCACCAAGGTGGCATGTGTTTAACAGCACTTCAAAACCTGTCAGGTTCAGGCATGTTCTTTATTTCACACCGAATATCACTTATTCAGAGTTTTCTCCACTGATCATCAATTTTCGGAACAGCACCTTCTTCATTCAGATTAGCAGATCTGTGCACACTGGCAAAAAGAGGATAAAGGGTAGAAGGATTAGTACGATATCAAATGGTTGCCTTAGAGGGGTGGAGACAGGCTATGAGGGCATTTGTAATTAGTTTCATTTCGCTGGTGTGACAAACCAGTGGAAATGATATTTCTCCGGTATCGAACTATCATACATTCAAATTATCGTACACCTCCATAATTATCGTACGAGTTGGCAACTCTGCGTGAAATGCAACCGTGAAGATATTCACTACTGTTGAATGAAATCACGGCAGGCCAAATTCTGTATTTGTTTCAGCTACTTGCTGTGAAATAGCACGTGATATTTCTCCACAAGTATCTCAGTTTTGCTATTCCTCTCTGTTTGCTTGTGTGTTCCAGGAGTGGTGAAGTGAGAGATGACAAGGCTGGATGGTTGTCAGTTAAACAGGCATTGTATCTCCCTATGTCTATATTCGCTGCCTCTTCATTATCTGTTAAAGGCCTTTGCTGGACTGCGAGCTGGATCCAGCAAACTCGTATCCGTCCGTCCGTCCGTTAATTCTTCATGACTTGGGGTAAATCTGTAGCGCGAAAAGAGAGCAGCAGATCCAGTTTGTGTGGTTGGGACCTGTACCATCTACTCCTCGTGGCTCACTGGGTTACTTCATTAATTCAATTTGTGCGTTGGTTGATGCGATTACCGTGTGGTGGATATATCGACTTTCTGCTCCTCCTATGCAGAGTGGTGTGTGGACATATATTGTGTATGCGGTGAATCGATAGCAGTCTACTACACGGTAGCCACGGTCATTCACATAATAAAAAGAAGAATCGGCGGTGTGGGCAAATTTGTCATTAAGGCCCATCCCAAATGGGGATGTTCAATTATGTAAATCTGCTCGGATTAAGTGTGGGGGAGAGGGTTGGTTATGAAGGGCTAGATGCAGGATTTTCCCGGTAGCCCGAAGGGAGGCCTATAGGCAGTGCTGAGTACATATTTTACATAATTGTAATTTTTGAACACATAAAAAGTAACGACGTTCATTATTGCAATATTTTCCTAGTTTTAGTGTACAGTCTGCATAAGTCGGCGTAATTCCAATATATTTTACAATATATGCATTGTTGCTACCAGTAAAAATGGCTTTCCTAAACAGTAGTTCATTTCAAGATTATTGCTTCCATAAGCTTGTCTACTGTACAGGCTGGAAGGGAGGTCATTGCATTAACTTAAACCAGTGTGATAGATATGACTATTTGAAACACATTTTGTATCTTACGTTTTTGCCACTGCTCATTTCCTACGGAGATATTTTAGTTTTGTGGAAAAGAAGCTGGCAACACTGCCGATTGTGTGGGTGTCACTTTCACTAGGTCAGTACATAAACAAACACCGTAGCGTGGTGTCTTGTGAACGTAAACAAATAGAAAGCCGTGTCCTTCCATGTTTACTGTGCGAGTGTAGAGCAATAAGAAGCTTTAGGACCCAGAACATTACACTACTCTGCAAGCGACCGACCTATTTACATCCAGAAACCGGTTCAATTCCCTGACCAACTTCAATGCAACGCTGTCGAGTTACTTCACGAGTGAAAAACAAGTTCCCTTGCACCCGGTATAGCTAAAGCAAACAAAATAACTGCCTAACGACGCGGCACAACTGCCCTTACCGAACCAAGACCTACCGCCCGGCCGCTGAGTCCCCAACCTCTGCCCACCACAGGCATGATAAGTGGGGTGCAGTACTATAGTGTGGGACGTTGTCAACGCAGAGGGTTTCCTGGCCGGGAGATATATGCGGTCTTCGTGACTTCGGGTTGCTATTTCTCAATCAAGCATACCAAACGGACCCTTAGGGACCTGTCGAGGCTGAGTGCGCTCCGAAGCAAATATCTCACTGTAAGAAAGTCCCAACACCAGTTCCGAGAATCGAACCTGGGTGTTCCGCTTACCTAAAGTAAGAGAGGAAGTCTTGTAGCTCTCCTAAAATTTCGACGCCGAGATTTCAACGAAAAACACGTTTTGAAATCCTGATTAAAAAAGTGTTTATGTTTGCGAACTGCATAACTCAAAAATGAAAAGTTGGTTAAATGCTAAATTTGATATTTAAGTTCAACATCATTTAAGGATTTTACAAGAACATTTTCAAGAAAATCCCCCATCCGAAATTGCCATTAGATGGAGAGCTTTTAAACGTCTTTATTTTCCAAAAAATGTCGACTGCTAGGTCATTTGGGCCTGAATCTGAGGAGGGAGGCTGCAGGACAATAGAGTGGAGAGGAGACAAATAGACAATCGACTCATCATCATGATGTATGTGTGCACAAGAGTTGATTTTTCTCATCTCTACATTTTTAATACACCACCTGCTCCATGCACATTAAATTTTGTGCTATGCTCCTAGAATTTTTCCAGCACGTATTCCATTTATGTGACTTCCCCTTCAGTCTTTAGTTTAAAAAGCTGAATACTTGTTTAGATTTAAAAATTAAATACTCAAAAAAAGTTTAAAATATCTGATGTGTTGCACTCACTTGATTTTCTCTACTCTTGTACTAACCATTCTTCCAAACTCTTATTCCTATGTCTTCGTGTTGGTAGAGATAAATATTTGCAGAAATTATCCCACTGTTTATGTTCTTGTAGGCACAGGGACAATATGGGAATACAGGAGTTCCTCAAAGGAGGCGGCCGAACTGCACATGCCTCAAAATATGAGCTTCTGGTTCCCTCCATGTCATAACCGCATTACTTTACCTACAGGTACCCGTCAGCGAGCTCACCAGCATGGGTCCGGCCGATTCCCTACCCAAAATATGAGCTTCTGGTTCCCTCCATGTCATAACCGCAACACTTTACCTGCAGGTACCCGTCAGCGAGCTCACCAGCATGGGTCCGGCCGATTCCCTCCCCAAAATATGAGCTTCTGGTCCCTCCATGTCATAACCGCAACACTTTACCTGCAGGTACCCGTCAGCGAGCTCACCAGCATGGGTCCGGCCGATTCCCTCCCCAAAATATGAGCTTCTGGTCCCTCCATGTCATAACCGCAACACTTTACCTACAGGTACCCGTCAGCGAGCTCACCAGCATGGGTCCGACCGATTCCCTCCCCAAAATATGAGGTTCTGGTTCCCTCCATGTCATAACCGCATCACTTTACCTACAGGTACCCGTCAGCGAGCTCACCAGCATGGGTCCGACCGATTCCCTCCCCAAAATATGAGGTTCTGGTTCCCTCCATGTCATAACCGCATCACTTTACCTACAGGTACCCGTCAGCGAGCTCACCAGCATGGGTCCGACCGATTCCCTCCCCAAAATATGAGCTTCTGGTTCCCTCCATGTCATAACCGCAACACTTTCCACATACTTCGGACGAAATATCACACGTTCACCTCTGAACCTAATTCTGCAATATTTTTTGGAAACTAAAGGTACAGCTCTGTAGTATAATCAATTGATGATTTATTGTTTTCCACGTTTGCCATTATCTACAAAAAAAAAAAAAAAAATTGTTTAAGAAAGAGGTGGAATCAGGACTGAAAAGTTCAATGTCATAGCCGGGATTTGAACTATGGATCTTCCATTTATCGAGCAGCTGCTCTAGCCACTAAACACCCATGGCCAACTTGCCAGAATGACATTAAATTCCCCTACCGATCTTGTGTGTTTAAAAAACACCAGCAGTAATTATTTTGGCATAAATAAGTAATAATTACCATTTACAGGTTACCTAAGCCCTGGACAAAGAGTACTTACAATTGTAAGTCGCCCTTGGGGTATTTGTCTCTGATGTGACATTCCCTTGTGGTCTACCGGGAAAGTATGAATCGGTTAGCCACGGTAGCTTAGTGGTTAGAGTAGCCGCTCAATAAGCGGAAGAACCGTGGTTCAAATCCCGGCCATGGCATTGCATTTTTCAGTCCTGATTCCACCTCTACATTGCCCATACACGGCTTGTGTGTTTGAAAACACCAGCAGTAATTTGGTTGGCATAAATAAAAATATTTTGTTGTTTAACGACGCTGTCAATTGCAAGGGTCATATCAGCGTCTCCGGTTTGCCAGAATTTCGTCCCGCAGGAATTCTTTTACGTACCAGTAAACCTACTGACATGGACCTTTACACTTAAAAACCGTTGGTCTGGACCGGATTTAAACCAGTGATCTTGGCATCAGGAGGCCAGCCTCTAACCCACTGAGCCACCCAGACCGTCTAGTGATGCCCAACTCTATGTGAAAGGAGGGAGGATTTGCTTCCAACTACTTTTCTCCGAGCTATGATGCATTAGCTAGACGCAAAAACAAACGTTTCTGATGCTTGGTTACCTGGATGAAGGGGAAATGTTTCATGCACAAAACGAAGGTGGTGTAGAGCGACAAGGTGACGTCATTGGATAATAGACACGATTGATCACGACTTGTCTACACACACATCACTGGTCTACATTCCAATACACTGCTACCTTGAATGAATAGGCCTACTACCAACGCCTAGGACATACGAGGTGACCGAATCGGTTAGTGTCTTTACTATCCATTTAGTAGGTATTATCAATACAAAACTGAAGACCAAATCGACTTAGGGAGAAGATCGCAATATGTAATTCTAGCAGGTCTAGGAGGGAATCGGCATATTTACAATTACTGCTTCGCAGGGAATCGGCAAAAAAGTGGACCGCGGAAAGGAGTTGGTAGCCACCCAATCAGCAACAGGAGATACGTAAATCAACCGCACCTCGCCATAAACACCACCATACTATGATCTGGAAGCGATGCCTTGCGCTGGTAATAATTGTTGTAGCATAATGAAATCCCATATTGTTAAGCCTTTATTGAAGATTTCACTCGTAATAATTTACCTGGAAACGGTTGTGGATCGTTGTCATCAACTGACTGCAACTATATCGTCTCGTGAGCAGTGGTTTTAAAATGATAACCCTTTCAATACCTTTTCAGGCTACAATTTCTATTTATTTTCCGGAGTACAGTAAAACCATGTATTAAATGAGCCATAACCGAGTTACACAAACATTTTTCCACTGCGGCCGTTATCTTCAAGCAATTAATATCCATAGTAAATTATCTAAGGACATACGTAGGATGTAACAAAAATGAACAGCAAAATTGCACAATACATTCCTCACACGTAGATGAAGAAATTATGTTATATGAACATGGGTCTGGAAATGCTTTGTTTTCATGTTACACCTCATTTTCACCAACTCATTAATCATGGGAAACAAACAAGAACAGAACGTTAGTATCATGGGAACACGATAAAGCACCTCCTCATTTTAATGTTAATGTACGTCGACTTCTAAATCACAGATTCGGTAACAGATGGATAGGTAGAAGTGGACCAATTGCCTGGCCTCCGCACTCCGGACCTAAGCCCATTGGAGTTTTGTTTGTGGGGGCATTTGAAAGCTCTTGTGTATGGAACCCAGTACCAGATTTTCAGTCTCCCTGCCCGTATTATGGAAGGCTGGGAAACTATACGCAATCTCCAGAGATACATCAGCACATCCGGGATTCACTACGATGGCGGGTTGGTGCATGTATCACGGAAGGCATATTAAACATCTCCTGTGAGAAAGAGTTGCATGTGGTATGTTGGTACGTTCTATTCTTGTGTGTTTCCCATGATTAATGAGTTGGAGAAATTGAGGTGTAACATGGAAACAAGGCGTTTACAGACACATGTTCGCATAACATAATTTCTTCGTCTACGTGTGAGGAATGTGTCCTACAATTTTTGTCGTGCATTTTTGTTACACCCTGTACATCGCCGCGAGTCAGGTGAGTTGAATACGTGAGAGGCGCTGATTGCTGACTCTTGCATAAGGAGCGTTGAAACACATCCTTTATGTTTCAATTAACCTCCACCTCCCGGGTTAGGGCATTCACTTGATACTGAAGCGTTATTCGTACTACCCCTGTCTAAGGGCGTGCAATGGCTGGCTAATCCTCACAGCACCTAGTCTACCTGCAATTTCCTACTCAATTAAGTCATTAGGGAACCTCAGCTTGGACTTCGCTAATAACTGACCACGGCCTGAAACACTAATTACCAAAATGTTAATTCTTTCCTGTTCTTAAAAACCTATTCCATGAAATGTTTAGTTCTTCCGGGCTTGTAGGCCGTGGTCTAGAAGGCATGGTAGATACTAACGTTTCGCCAAGTACTGCGCTTGGCATCATCAGGGTAACACGATCCTCCGTCTGCACTGGTCACAGTTTGAATGAGGAAACAGAGAAGTAGTGGATGTTTTTACCGTTAACGTCCGTTACGGTTATTTATTGTTGTGCTGGCTACGGCAGTGATTGGCCAGTTGTAGGTGGGGTTTTATTATAACTGGTGTGTGCGTCTCAAAGTTAAGGTGTTATTTGTAATTAGTTTCACTTCGCTGGAGTGACAAACCAGTGAAAATGATATTTTTCCGATATCGAACTATCATACATTCAAATTATCGTACACCCTCATAATTATCGTACGAGTTGACAACCATCGTACAAACATTAAAATTATCGTATCCCTCCATAATTATCGTACGAGTTGGCAACCCTGCACCTGATGCAATATGCAGATCATTGTCCCTGGTGAGTGTATAATATTTTACAATATGTCAACTATAAAATTAGGTGTATGATCGAGCATAAATTGTCGTATAAACTTAACTATAATGGTAACTGAGACTCTCGTATGAAAATTAGGAAACTTGCGTCTTAAATGTTGGCATTATAGTCTCGTTGCATAATATTCGTTGGGGTGCATGGGCTACGCCACTGCTTCGATGTTTGTGGCTGGCTCTCCTTTAACATGTCAATATCGTGACGTGAAGCTAAGGGTAGAATATAAGACACTTTAATGGTTTTATTGAAGAAGAAGCGCTTCATGGTGCTTCCAGCATTAAAAGAAACGTGCTTTAAGTGAAGTATCCACCATCGGAAAGTGGGAGTCGTTGTAGGATTAAAAATGGATATTGGCAAGAAAAATGAGTGAAGAGAGGAGAAGTAAATCCGATAGTAAGGCGATGTAGTGAAGCGTAGGATCCGTCCTGATGAGTTGAGGGGAGGGGGCGGGGGGGGGGGGAGGGGGCTAGAAAAGAAGGGGCGAATCACTAGGGATAATCCGATATTTCTCCCCACCTCAAAACTTTCAATCATCACCATGACGGGGGATTTAAATCGACCCCTCCTGTCCCCCTGTTCTGCATTATAACCAGGATTTCATTTGACAAGTTCTCTATTTTTTGGCTCGTGTTCCTCAGCCTTTGCTCATGCAGTGTCAAATGTACACCATTAGGAGCCTCATGAGGAATAAAAGAGATACAGCTTTGGTTGAATTTTTGCGCCGGTCGGTACATTCAAATTCAACTGTAGCCTGGCGGCGTCAGAAACTGCTTTAATAAATGAAACGGCTGCTCACGTCCCGCAAGAGGAGATGAAATGCCCTTTATCATTGTGTTAGTTTGATATATGGTGCTTGAGAACCAGGGCGATGCCATCATTTCATATCCACCTTTATTTATGGTGAACTTTTAATTATGTCACTGTCATAATCTACTTCATTTCCCCTAAGTAATACCTACACATCTTTCTATATTGTTTACTGAGGTAACGGGAGAAATAAGGGTGGAGAGGAACACAGAGAAATAAGCAAGGAATGAGAAAGAAGGAGAGACACAGAACAACCTCAGCATTCATGGAATAACTTGAGTAAAGTTGCGGGTTAATCTAGTTATTAGATAATTAGGAAAGGAATTAGAGATATAATGCACTAGTAATACAGGGTGGTGTAAATTGATTCCCAGAGGGACATGACATGTTGCAACATTTTTGTGAGAAAGATAATTTAAAATTAGTCTTACCATGTACAAGAGGTACAGTGTCCAAATTTCAGCCCTTAAGGGGGCACGTTGAAAGTAATAAAACGTGCCTAACAACCTTAGAAGTTTCAGAGCATTTATCTAACAATAGTTCGACAGTACAGCAACAACTCCTTTTGGTAGCAAACGGTTTAAACAATTAGTGAACACTTACACTAAGCTCACTACCTAGAATGTCTAAAACGGGAAGTGATTTGAGTTTGCACAGAATAAGTAATTTGCTCTTAAAAGAATTACTTAAATAGACTAAGAAAGAAATAGCTCACCTAAATGAAGCTTAACCAAGTCATCCCTAGAACTAAACAACAGCCCAGTAAGGGCCAAGGCTTGCAGCCCAGCCGCTGCGTCCCCCACCTCTGCTCACTACAGGCGTGGTGCAGTACTGGAGGGTGGGACGTGGACAGCACCCCGAGCCCTCCCGGCAAGTTATGCGGCCTTCGCGACCTGGGGCCGCTACTTCTCCATCAAGTAGCTCCTCAATTGGTCCCCCCGGGACCTAACGAGGCTGAGTGCACCCCATGCCAGACCTCACAGTGGGGAAAAAATCCCCATGTTGGTACCGGGGATCAAACCCGCAACATTCCAGCTAAAGCACTTATTTATAAATGCTCGCATTCTCTTCTAACCAGAGTTTTGTGTTGTGAAATGGAAGAGAGCAAGCTGTATAAAATGTGCCTAAACCTTCATTTGTTTGTGATTCAATAATAATAATAATAATAATAATAATAATAATAATAATAATAATAATAATAATAATAATAATAATAATAATAATAATAATAATAATAATAATAATAATAATAATAATAATAATAATAATAATAATAATAATAATAATAATAATAATAATAATAATAATAATAATAATAATAATAATAATAATAATAATAATAATAATAATAATAATAATAATAATAATAATAATAATAATAATAATAATAATAATAATAATAATAATAATAATAATAATAATAATAATAATAATAATAATAATAATAATAACAATAATAAAACACAACAATAATAAAACACAACAATAACAGTAATAAGAAGCGAATAAGTGCCAATGGAACATTACTTAACCTCGCGTTTGTTTGGATTTCGTTACGGCACTTGACAATCTGTAATTCGCAATGTTATATAAGTACAATAGCGCTGCTGTTAATTAGTTTCCAAGCTTGGGTTGCTGGATAAATGCTGAACAAAGTCAATTTTCACTTTATATATTTTAAAGTTGACTTTTGGTAATCCTGGTTTGCCATTGAAGTGTTACACAAATGCAAATTATAACCTTTAGCCTTGTGTATCTTGCTGATCAATAAACACTGGGCAAAAATAATTGGCTCGCGATGTACGGGACTTCATCCCCTTTCTCCAGAAGCACAGTAAACTTGAAGCGCTCAGCAGACTATGTATAGTTGGCACTATGACTCACCTCTGTTTTAGTCACTAGGGAACCAATTAGATGGTATTCAAAACATGAGCTTTAGCTTCATTCAGCTATCCAGGGTGCTACTTGGAAACCAGTTGCAGTGAAGTTGCATGTATCACTTGAATAAAAACCCACAATACAAACAGCGAAGGGGTGAGGCAAACGGACATTTGCTATGAAAATTTAGTCTAATTTTCTCACCAATGTTGCTATTATTGTGTATTGTGAGTGAGTGAGTGAATGAATGAATGAGTGAGTGAGTGAATGAGTGAGCGGGCGAGTGAGCGAGTAGGTGAGTGAATGAGTGAGTGAGTGAATGAATGAGTGAGTGAGTGAATGAGTGAGTAAATGAGTGAGTAGGTGAGTGAGTGAATGAGTGAGTGGGTGGGTGAGTGAGTGGGTGAGTGAGTGAATGAGTGAGTGAATGAGTGAGTGAATGAGTGAGTGAATGAGAGAGTGAGTGAATGAGTGAATGAGTAAGTGAATGAGTGAGTAAGTGAATGAGTGAGTGAATGAGTGAGTGAGAGGATGAGTGAGTGAGAGTGGGTGAGTCAGTGAGTGAGTGGGTGTGTGAGTGAGAGTGGGTGAGAGAATGGGTGAGTGAGTGAATGAGAGAATGTGTGAGTGAGTGAAGGAGTGAGTGAATGAGTGAGTGAGAGGATGAGTGAGTGAGAGTGGGTGAGTCAGTGAGTGAGTGGGTGTGTGAGTGAGTGAGTGAGAGTGGGTGAGAGAATGGGTGAGTGAGTGAATGAGTGAGTGTGTGAGTGAGTGAAGGAGTGAGTGAAGGAGTGAGTGAGTGAGAGTGAGTGAGTGGGTGGGGTTTAAGCGCCCATCGACAGCTAGGTCAATTTTAAAGTCTTAAAACACTCACCAACTGGTGTGGCTAAGAGAGGAAAGCTAAAACAAAAGATTAAAATGGCAAATACTTTTAATTAAAAAGTAAAAGATAAAAAGTTAAAAAGGTAAAGAGTTAATAATTTAAAACAGTAAAGAATTGAAATACTAAACACAAAACAAGACCAGCGTCGTATTCTAAAACCGTAAACTCTAACGCCTGAGAATAAAACACACGTTGCGAGCATATTGCGGACAATCAATCAAAAGGTGCCGGGCGGAGAGTTGTGCATCGCACGTTGGACACACAGGGGCCGGGTCGCCACGCAAAAGGTGACCGCTGTGTATAGAGAAGCCGTGCGTGCGTTGTGTTAACATATTGGGGAAACGATCAGCGATTATCGCATAGCAAACCTGCAACCCAGTAACAGAAACTAAACATGTAAGGATCATTTGGTATTTTGTTACCAAAACCGCAAGATTTCATCCGTTACACATAAGGCATTTATGGAAAACGAAGGTGTAGAATAATGTTCTAGGTCAGCGATGTCCAACATTGTCTCTTTGGAGACGCTTACGTAATTAGCGGCTATTCCCCACTCTACTTCTTCAGAGGGTGAATCAGCTCCTACTTTTGACGTGTAGAGACATAGACAGTCAGTATCCAGTGACGGACACAAGCAGGTGATTCCATAGCATTCTGTACGGCTTCATTCTGGATGACTTCATGCTGGATGACTTTTGCATAAATGATAAACAGTAACAGACAAAGTGGTACTAAACAAAAACTGTGGATTTGGTTAAAACACAACATTTATGAGAAATACCGGTATTTTTTATGAGTAAGCCATTTCCGAGATAATCTTCATTACTTGTGTGAACTTGCCAATACTTTATACTTTTCTCAAATAGGAACATGCTCGTCTTTTGGCTCTTGGTCTTGCAAAGAGCAATCAATTCAAAGGCATCGCATAGCAAACAGCTCTTAAAACATTTTACTATCGCAGAACAATATAAAGTAATAAAAAGTTATTGGCCTGGATTTTGTTGTTTTTGCCACACTGGTGTCAGAAGTGGGAATTGTCGAATGGTCCTCTCCGTCACAATATGCAAGTACAGGTGTACTTGATCATAATACCGCATTTAATGTACGGTTACCAATGCCGAATGCACAAGCTAGAATATTGTTTCGTCGTCACTAATTCCTTATCTTGAACGCATGCGCGGTTTCAGTGGTGGGCGGGTTGTTTGTAGTGTTTAACGCCCGGTTTTACTACTACGGCACCGCAGGCGGTGACACTGATAATACATGGAATGAAGATGGAGCACCGGTGGAATGAGATGGCGGGCGAAACCGGAGTACCCGGAGAAAACCCGCCCTGACGCCGCTTCGTCCACCACGAATACCACATGCGGGTCCCTGGGATCGAACCCGGGCCACCTAGGTGGTAGGCGAGCGCGCTAACCGCTCGGCCACGGCGCCGCCGGTGGGCGGGTAAAGTGGCCACAATCCACAGAATATCTATAGGTTACGTTTGTGATTTAATTATATTTCCTTTCTCAGGGTTTACGCATGAAATTAGTTTAAATTGTATAAGCATGTGATACTGCGACCAACAGCAACACAGTCTTAACGTCAGGGGGGGAGGGGCAATATGTTGAGCTTCAAACATTCGCTGTAACACGAACCTACCTTTTCTATTCAGTACCTTGCCAACCTCGGCCTCTTTTTGTAACATCCTGTATTTTTGGAGCAGATATTTCCTTGGATGTAATACGTTGCATTTATATTTCAACCATAGAAAATTGTATGAATTATACGTTGAAGGGCGAATATATGTGTTACGTAAAGGACAGCTAATAGAGAAAACCATGTGAATGTAATATATTATATAGTAAAATGGATAGCATAAAAACCGTCTCCATGAAAAACTACAAATACGTGCTGTATTTCGCGGTGATCGGTTAAGCATTTTTTGAGATTAACGGTCACATATATAGACACATCTACCTATGGATGATAGGAACTGTTTGGAGAAGAGTGAGCAGAGAAAGAGCTATGAATGTGTTACCTAGAAGTTAGTAGAGAAAACAGTGTGAATGTCATACGTAGCATTTATATTTCACACATACAGAAAATTGTATGAACTATTTGTGGAACAGGGAACAAAAATATGTTTTTTTGTTGTTTTTTTTTTGTAAAATCGCGTTTTTTCTGGAAATATAAACTTAAAAAGCAACACCTTAACTGAATATAAAATTTGATTCAAATCGTTAGAGCCGTTTTCAAGATACGGAAATATACTTATTTACCTACAAGAATTGCTCGTTTAAAGATATTAGATTTGTACACTATTCCTTAAATTTGAGAAGTAAATCATAGTGAATTAAAAATATAAATTACATTTGTTACAGACATTTCATTCGTGTTGAAAATGTGTGTTTTTCATTAGGTTAAACCCTCGTAATCCAAGTTAACATGGTGAATACAGCTGCTAGTGCTATAATGGTGTTATTCTGAATATTCTTAAGGATATATGCGTCTAAAATTTCATGAAAATGGAAAAGAAAAGTTTAAGATTCTAATTCTATAAATAACTGTTGTATTCGTGAATGCGGAAAATGTTTAACTAGCCTCCGGGCGCCATTTTAAATGCCCTACTGCATGTTTAAGTGTTGCGTTTAAATGAGCTACTCATTCAAGTATTTTATGGCTTCTTTTCCACTATTGAGAATTTCAGCTTTTGTCTTTCTGTAAAACAGCATGACCAAAATCGCCTCATTTGGGCCAGTCCACAGAAACACATTCTTGCCTCACTCCACCTGCCATCCCTCCCCTACACTGCTGTTCAGGTCCCGACACACCTCATTCAGTGGCGAGTATGGCTGTTTCATGAACAGTGGTAGAGAGAAATTGTTGTAAGTTACAAAAACAGGAAAGTTTTTTTTTATTGTTCCATTTATATCCCGCCTTTAACTGCAGAGCTCATATCGGCGGCCTTGACTATTGGTTTTACTCATTTAACAGTGGGGTTTTTATACATTCAATTCACACACACATTCACACTTTCATTCATACTTCCAAACTCAGGGAAGGATGAGGAATAACCTTCGCGGGAGAAAATTTCCTACCCTCCTGCCGGAAATCGAACCCGGGACCCCTAGCACAGCAGGCGGGTGCTCTACCAACTGCGCCACGGGGCCGACCAAACAGGAAAGTTTGCTGTTTAATATGCGGATTTTAATTTACAAATATAAAGTGTTAGAATATTAAACGCCACTTTGATCAGAAGCATAAATTAAACGTTGGTGATCTTACAGATATTTATTTACAATTTCAAAAGTTGCTCTTTTGAATACTCGTATTTATAAACATATCAAAGAGACGATATGATTCCACTTTTTACTTTAACTACGGTAAGTAGAGAAGTATTGTATTCCACCCAAAAATTCGATGTCGAGATTTCATCGGAAATATGTTTTGAGACCCCGTGAATCCAAAAAAGACAATTTTTAGAAAAAGGTTCGCGCGCGCGCGCTTGTATGTGTGTGTGTGTGTGTGTGTGTGTGTGTGTGTGTGTGTGTGTGTGTGTGTGTGTGTGTGTGTGTGTGTGTGTGTCAGTCTGTGGGCAGCATAACTCAAAAACGAAAAGTTGGTTAAAAACCAAAGTTGGTATTTAAGTTTAATGTCTTTCAAGAATGCGACACGAAGGTTTTGAAGAAAATTCCTGCACCCTATACTACCCTTTTACATGGAAAATTTTTCGAAAATTTTGATTTCCTTGAAAATGGCTCCAACGATTTTGAATAAAATGCCATATGTTTAAGACATTTGTATGACAAATGAAATGTATATTTTTAGTTTTCTTGCTATAGCCTGTGTAGTCCTGTTTATTGTGGATGACTTTTGAATAACTCGTAAACCGTAAGACATACACAAAATCTTACGATATAAAAATGTAGATCTCGCTAAAACACAAAACTTATGTCCAAATAAATTATTTTTGTAGAGTGAACCATTTCGGAGATTCTCCTTGTTATTTGTGCGAGTTTCAGAAAACTTAAAACTTTCGCAAATGGAACATCGTTGTTCGATTTTTTTATATGCTAAGCGTGCAAAGAGAACGGAATCTCAAGGCTTTAAAAGATTTGACTATCGCTCAAAGCCTACTGTATTCCCATATTCCTCTTGCACCTACAAGGAAATAAGCAATAAGATAACTTGTACGAATGTTTATCTCAACTAACACGAAGAAGATATAGGAATAAGGGTTTGTAAGAATGGTTAGTACAAGAGTAGAGAAAGTCATGTGAGTGTAACACAGATCTTTAGTGCTTAGTATCTTAGCAGTTTATTTAATATAAGCTATTGTATTTCATGCTTCAATGTTTGAACATAATATTAAGTTTAAAACCAAAGTATTTATGTTGATCTTTAAGGCTAAATAGCAATAGAATTCTACTGCTTTATTTACTGTGAAAGAGAAACAAATGAGTGCGTTAATAAAAAGGCAGCGTAAGGATACTACGTGCATAAGATAAAGGCAAGTTATAAACTTCTAAATTATGCAATTTGGCTAACCTCAGCAGAAATTATTAGTAAGCGCAGGTGGAACGAACCCACCACTGTACGTGTTGTGTCCAAACAAACTTCATCACTCGGCAAGAGATTGTGGGGGTGTAAGGCAAGTTCAATCGCTACTCTTCCTCTCATGCCCATGTCTGGATCATAATCTGGTGCAGAAGCTTTGGAATATGTATCTGTTGACACTGTCCAAAGTCTGGTGTGTGGTACAAGTACTATGGGAAGATATCACTGAACGGATTGACTTTGGTACGTTTGTAGCATTCCAAGACCTCTGCAAAAGAAGGACCAGGGGTAATTGCTGTTAGGTACCTATAAACTCAGGGCATTGATTCACGATACTGGGCCGTAAGGACTACCCCTATTTCGAGTCCTATTCCAATGATTTCTACGCAATTCTAACATTCCAATTTTGGGAGAGTACAGCACACTTACTAACAGATATTTTATGGGGTTTAGATTCGCTGCCTACTAGAGCTATTTACCATAGTTTGCTAGGAAGTACATGCGTTAATCCGTAGAGCATGTCTAAATATCCTAATGCGCCGTCGGCTAGGATATGGGCGGTATTTGAACTGCCGTATATTCCCACTAACCCCCACACACACATGACATATTGACGTAGATGTCTGACCAAATTCGCAGTGTTTTCCATACTAATAATGACAATGATACTGGTGGAATGGTGCTCTTGTGCGATGTTCATTGTCCTCGGAAATGCCCCTGCTGAGATGGCTGATGGCTGTTTATGGCTTGTCTTCACTAAGCGCTTTTATCCTGCCCAAGCACTGGTAAATGTGAGTTCTATAGACACACTTGAAGTAGTATACTGTGTATATTTTAACTCTATCATGGAATATTATTATGGGGCTTATACAAAAGAAGGTTACAAGAATTGTCTCCAACATCCATAGCAGACACCCTTGCAATTATGTTTTAGGAAACTGAAGATATTAAATCTATCGTAATCTCTAGCGCAACAGCCCTTCGCGGTCCGAGGCTTACCCCCACCTTTTCCCACTACAGGTGTCATGAGTGGGGTGCAGAACTAGAGGGTGGGACGTGGTCAGCGCCCCGAACCCTCCCTGCCGTTTGTGCGGCCATTGCGACCTGGGGTTGCTACTTCTTTATCAAGTAGTTCCTCAATTCGCCCCTCAGGGACCTAACGAGGCTGAGTGCACTCCGTGCCAGACCTCCCAGCCGGTACCGGGGATCTTAGCGTGTCTGCCTCACGTTCAAGAGGTCGCGAGTTCGAATCTCGCTTAGGGTAAGTTATCCGGGTAAGGTTTTTTCCGAGGTTTTCCCTTATCCTGAGAAGACGAATGTCGGGTAACTTAAAGCTCCATGGACCTCGGGCTCATTTGAGCATCATTTCACTCGTTTCATTCACTCACCGTCCGATATGACGCAATGTTGGAGGACGTTAATTAAAAAAAAAAAAAAAAAAAAAAAAAGAAAGGTACCGGGGATCGTCAAAGAAAAATTGACATTTTAAACATTTTAGTGCATGATGCTGTTGATGTAATTTTAGCAACCTTATGTAGCTGCACGCAGCCATTAAGTTAATTTTACCATATAACTGAAATCACATTTTCTAACAAAAGCTTCTCTGCCCCTCATGGTTTTTATGAAATTCATTTGAATGGAATATACTTTTTTTATTACAAGTCCCAATAAAATGTAAGGGAAACTAACCATTTGTCGAAGTTTAGAATGCCATAATACAAACATTGCTTTTGTTAACGTAGACACTTAAAGCCGAAATAAAAGAAATTTGTTGTGTTGCACTCACATGACTTTCTCTACTCTTGTACTAACCACTCTTACAAACTTTTAGTCCTGTATCTTTTTCGTGTTAGTCGAGACGTTATTTTATTGCTCATTTCCTTGTAGGTACAAGGGGAATACGAGAATACAGTAGGCTTTGAGCGATAGTAAAATTGAGATTCCGCTCCCTTTGCACGGCTAAGATGTAAAAAACAAATAACGATCTTCTATTTGACGAAAGTTTAGATATTAGAAAAGTCACACAAATAGCAAGGAATACCTCCGAAATGGTTCGCTCTACAAAAAAATGTATTTGAACGTAGATTGTGTGTTTTAGCAAGATCTATATTTTCGTATAGTAAGAGCTTGTCTATCTCTTACGGTTTACGAGTTATTCAAGAGTCATCTAGAGTAAACAGAACTACATGGGCTATAACGATAACATTCAAAATGTCATTTTAATCAAAATCGTTAGAACCATGTTCAAGAAAATTAAAGTTTTCGAAAACGTTTCCATGTAAAGAGTGGTTTAGGGTGGAGAAATTTTCTTCAAAATCTTTGTGTCGCATCCTTGAACGACATTGAGCTTAAATACCAACTTTGGTTTTTAATCGATTTTTTGTTTTTGGGTTATGCTGTCCAAAGACTGACAGACAGACAGACAGTCAGACAGACCGACACACAGGAAGACAGACAGACAGACAGACAGACAGACAGACAGACAGACGGACAGACAGATAGACAGACAGACAAACAGACAGACAGACAGACGGACAGATGGACAGACAAGCAGACGGACAGACAAACAGACAGACAGACAGACAGACAGGCAGACAAACAGACAGACAGACAAACAGACAGACAGACAAACAGACAGACACACACCTTTCTCTAAAAATTCTTTTTCTTTATTCAGAGGGCCTCAAAACATATTTCCGGTGAAATCTGGACATCGAATTTTTGGGTGGAATGCAATTCTTCCTCTACTTTACTATACGTAGTAGAGAAAGTACAATTTAATATAATAAAACACGTGACAGGTATGGAATAAAGTGGGATAAAATGAGTAGCGTAGTTGAAATGTAAAATTCATTGGCTTCTGGACGAGTATTTTAGGATATATTGAGAAAGGCAGTGCGAGCGAGCTGATTGACGGAACATTGTATGCATGCGTTCCACTCATTATCTGTTTGTAACATAATGGAGGGATAATTTCTGCCCCATTGCAGACAGCACAGGCGTTAGTGGAGTTATAGCTTAAAGGCAATAATTTCGCTCGAACCCCAAATCCGATCAATCACGAATTGAATCAAATAGAAACCGCATTGCTTTACTATAGGCGTGACAATACCTCTATTACAAATGTTTGCTGCAGCGCATTTCTCTCTGACCCCTCCCTCCCTTTTGTGGTCTGACTCTCCTTCTAGCCGCTGTAACATTTGCGCCTTGATTATCTTGTTTACACATCTCCCAGAGCTCTTCGTGTAACACTTCCTTCTCGCAAAACAAACTATTTTTAGGCGCCAAATCACACGTCAGTTTCAACCTTAGCAATGCCAACCAATTGGAAATTATAACTTGTCACGCTTATAAAGATAATATTTAACACTGCTGAACTACTCCTTCTTACTTTCTCTACTGCGTATAGTAAAGTAGAGGAAATATTGTAATCCATCCAAAAATTCGACGTCCAGATTTCACCGGAATTATATGTTTTAGGCCCCTGAATAAAAAAAAGCATTTTTAGAAAAAGGCTCGGGTGTGTGTGTGTGTGTGTGTGAGTGTGTGTGTGTGTGTGTATGAGTGTGTGTATGAGTGAGTGTGTGTATGGGTGTGTGTGTATTTGTGTGTGAGTGTGTGAGTGTGTGTGTGAGTGTGTATGAGTGTGTGTGTGAGTGTGTGTGTGAGTGTGAGTGTGTTTGTAGTGTGTGTGTATGTGTGTGTGAGTGTGAGTGTGTGTGTGAGTGTGTGTATGAGTGTGTTTGTGTGTGTGTGAGTGTGTGTGTACAAATGTGTGTGAGTGTGTGTGTACATATGTGTGTGTGTGGGTGGGTGTGTGTATGAGTGTGTGTGTGTGAGTGTGTGTGTGTGTACAAATGTGTGTGAGTGTGTGTATGCATGTGTTTGTGTGTGTGTGAGTGTGTGTGTATCTGTGTGTCAGTCTGTGGACAGCATAACTCAAAAATGAAAAGTCGGTTAAAAACCAAAGTTGGTATTTAAGCTTAATGTCTTTCAAGGATGCGACATGGAGATTATGAAGATTTTCTTTTTGATTTTCTAGAAAATGGCTCAAACGATTTTGATTAAAATAGGTACCATGTTTAAGTTATTCTCATGGCAAATGAAATATATATTTTGAATTTTCTGACCATAGCTCCTGTAGTCCTATTTACTTGGATGCCTTTTGAATAACTCGTAAGCCGCAAGAGATAGAAAAAATCTTACTGTACAAAAAATGTAGAAATTGCTAAAACACACAATTTATGTACAATTTTTTGTTTCGATATTGAACCGTTTCGGAGATATTCCCTGCTATTTGTGTGAGTTTTGGAGAACTTATACTTTTGTCAAATGGAATGTCGTTATTTATTTTTTATATGTTTGCCGTGCAAAGAGAACGGAATCTCAAAGCTTTAAAAGATTTGACTATCGCTCAAAGGCTACTGTATTCTAATATCCCCCTTGTACCCACAAGGAAATAAGCAATAAGATAATTTCTGCAAATGTTTATCTCAACTAACACGAAGAAGATATAGGAATAAGAGTTTGTATGAATGGTTAGTGCACAGAAAGTCAGGTGAGTGCAACTCATCAGATTTTTTACTCTTTTACATGAATCACGTTATACTGACGGGGCAGAACTTTATGACCACCTTGACAGTTCATTGTTTCTCAGAAAGGGCAACAATGAAATCTTTGAAACAATTACGCAATTCTGTAGTAGAAACAATGATTGGCAATAACTATTAACCGCATGCCTGTAATCAAAAAATTAAAAGACAGAATTTAAAAAATTACAGAAGGTGGGCATAAAGTACCCCCCCCCCCCCCCCAGTAGTGTTTCCAACCGCGAGGAAAAGAGCAATTTGAAGTTCCCATCGGGCAACAAAGCGTTGCTGATTTTGCAGCACCCTGGAGTCGTATGTGACACGTGACCACATGCTGGTCACTACAAACATTGTGATGAGCGCTATTTCACAGCAGGCTGATAAACAAACAAGATTCATGAGTAGTCGGAAGCTTTCACGGCCGGAGTTGGAATTAAGGCTAGAGATTTCCTCCGTGCTTAAAAGCCGTGGTCTGCTGGAGCTTTGAGGTCCAGACGTTTCTGCTGATTGACTGGCTTCTTCTTCATTGCTGATTGGTTTACGTGATTTTTGTGAAGATTGAGTCGCGAGGCTCAAGCGCTGTGAGCCAACGTGACGTTACCAGTTGTGTAGGCACAGAGCGCCTTGGCGATAAGAAGGGCTAGGAAGTTCATGCATTTGCATGTTTTTTCATACGGGTTAAAAATGTATGCTTTTACATTGTGTGCACGAATTATGGAATTTTCAGTTATTTGGACATGATTTTATGGTGCATATAACTGCATATTTTCTTGATTTTAAGAAATGCATAATATTTTAATATTATAGCCCCTATATTGCATATTTTAATGATTTTTATGTTTTTTTATTATTTTTTTCCATCTGGATAATATTTTTCATATTGTTAGTATTGCACATGATGATGCAATTCACGGAGATTTCAATATTATAGCCCCTATATTGCACATTTTAATGATTTTGTTTTATTATTTTATCCATCTGTAAAATATTTTTCATATTGGTAGTATTGGACATAATGATGATACAACTCGTGAGGTGGCAAGAACTAATGCTGAGTCATGTTGTCATGCAATGAATCCCCTGTTTCCATCGCTTCATTATATGTATGTGCGTAGAGAATAATCAGTGCGTTATCTGAGAGGTTTATATTAACAATGATAAAGTGCAGGTCAACGTTTTGAGCAGCACGATTATAGCAACGCTTGCCTGCCCACTAGTAGGTGTGTCGTGGTCTTCAAACGTAACAGTGTTGTGAACTGGTTCCCACCAAATTAAATTAGGCGTATAAAATGTTAAAAAGCTCTTCAAATGCAAAAAAGGGGAAAAAAAAACAAATAAAAAAAAAATAAAAAAAATAAAGGCCAACTTCGAGTGCTAGATTAATTAATTTACAGAAAGAATATTCGGATGATTTAATATCTACAGATAATAGGATACTGTTTTGTGGAGCGTGTGAGAAAAATGTGTAGGGAGTGAGAAAAGATTTCAAATAGTTCAGCACATAAACAAAGCAAAACATAAGGAGAATTTAATCAGAAAACTCGTAAGCAAAGAATCTGTTTAAAACAGCTAGTGTGGTTAGGAAGTAGGGTTAGTGAATTTTCCTATGACTTGTGCCAAAACTTTTTAGCCGCTGATATTCCCTTCTTCAAAATTAATAATCCTATATTTAAAAACTTTCTTGCCAAGTACACTCGACAACATGTGCCTGAAGTTCGTACACTGCGTAAGACTTATTCAGACATTGTTACAATAACGTATTATAAAATATACAAAATGAATTAGCGGATCAGTTTGTGTGGTTTTCTGTTGATGAAACCCCTGATTCTGACCGCCGTTCTATTGCTAATATAATCGTGGGTGCTTTAAATAATGAACAATAGACTACACTTTATCTTCTTAATGTGTGCAAACTGTCGGTCACTGACAATGTAACTGCGACCCAGTTTGTGATAAACTCTATGAAATTACTATGGCCATGTGGAATCAAATACTTATATGTCCGTATATGGTAAAATCAGGGCAAACTCTGAAAGGTATTTTTCCTAGCTTTATTCATATAACTTGTTTGGCACACGCTCTTCATCGCATTTCTGAGACAAAACGTGATTCTTTCCCACTGGTAGATATATTTGTGTCCAGTACAAAGATAATTTTTATTAAATCTCCTAAAAGAGTTTAAGTTATTTAGATCAATAGCACATAATATCCGACTTCCTCCTGCACCAGTGTTAACTCGATGGGGAACATGGGTCGATGCAGTTTTATATTATGCTGAGCACATGGAAATAGTCGAAGAGGTTGTTAATTCATTGGACTCGAACGATGCTTCATCAATAGAAACTGTGCAAAATATTCTGTCAGACACTGGGTTAAAAGAGGATCTTAGTTTCATATCTGCCCATTTTTCTTTCTTACCAACAGCCATAACGGCATTGGAAGTTATAGGATCTCCTTTGCATGAATCACTTACTGTCTTTGAAAAAACAATATGTGATCTAAGTTCGGTGCCTGGTAGCATAGGACCAAAATGAAAGAGAAAGTGAATTATGTAATTTCAAAAAATTCTGGTTATAAACAGATGTGCGATATTCGAGACATCCTCGAAAGAAAACCATCTGTCACACCAAGAGACTTGACTCTCTCTGTGAAGCAGTTAGCATCATTTAAATATGCCCCGATAACATCTTGTGACGTGGAGAGAAGTTTTTCACGTTACAAAAGTGTTTTGCGAGACAACAGACGATGTTTTACAGTTGAAAATTTGTGCAAAGTGTTGGTTGTGAACTGCAATTTAGCAGTTAATACTAGCAGCGGGACCACTTCTGCTTCAACCTCTCAGGAATAAGGTAACTTTATTTATTATTTATACTAACTCGCCTTGTCTACTGCAAAGGGACATTAATTGTTTTAATCAAATAGTGCATATTTCTTGGCAGATTTTCAAGTTTTTAAGAGCATATTTGCATGCATATTTCAGTGTTTTTTAGGGCATGAACTTCCGAGCCCTAACGATAAGTGTTAATTGAGGTCTCCTTCAATGATGCTTCGCTTCTATACATTATGTGTGTTGTTACTCTTGTTGAAAAAAGCGCTCCCGTTGCTCTGTGTGTTAGGGTGGGTTACCCTGATAAGTGCCGTGTTCTCCAGAGTCGCCAGAAGGGTGGAATTGGAAACCAGAACTCGAAATCCTGGTCTATGCAACAGGATTGACTCCCTTTCTTACAGCCACAAACTCGTAATTGTACAGGCCAATCAGTTAGTAGGTATTGGCAAATTCAAACAAATATCTCGGAAATGGTTCACTCAAAAGAAAAACGAAGTATTTGACATAGAGTGTGTGTTTTAACGAGCTTAATAGTTTTTATTTAGTAAGTTTTTGTCTGTCTCTTACTGTTTACCATTTATACAAAAATCATCCAGAATGAAGAGATCTTCTGAGGACATCCCCATAAAATTCAAGACATGACTTAGAAATGGCCATGGTATTGCCTGTTTGTGTCCGTCACTGGTTACTGACTGACTGTCCCTCCGACTGGAGGAGTGGAGTGGGGTGTAGCCTCTCATTACGTAAGGTTCTCCAAAGATACAACCTTGGACATCTGTGCTCTTATATATTGTACAAAGTTCAAAATCACTTAATTTTTATTTGCATCCGCCTCATTAGTGCATTCACATTTGCATTGCTTGGTGTAATATTCTGCACCATTTTCAGAAGACCACAAAATACTCCACTTGTGAACTATTTTCCTATTTACAATCCTTGAAATGTGTAACGTTTAACTGAAATAGGCTAAGGATTCGCTCTGAGACTGTACTCGGGTAGGGCAGAGATGAATCCTGCGCCTAATTATCCTTCCTGGAGAGTTGCAGTAACGACTGGCAACATTAGGAGTAATGTGCAGTTATGCCATTTATGTGCAGGATGATCAGATATTTGTACTGCCCAAAAGACTGAGTTACAAGGGATTCCTTTTTAACCCCGTGCAGTAACGGCTTTGAACGAAGCCTAAATAAGTCGTTGGAGATTATGTCTTTTCAGGTGACAGCTGACTAGCGACTCTTTAGTCTTCAAATGTTAATGAACCGCTCGCCAGGTGGCACCAACATGAATACGTAATAGGGTGGAAGGAAAAGGAGAAAAGTGCCCGAAACTTTGGGTTAATTATGTAAGTTATTTTCGGATTTTGTGTAGCATAGGGTTACTTTAATTGCTGACGGCAGCAAGAGAAGACAACGAAACAAAATGTCTTTCCCTGTTTCGAGCAGCAGACAAAGTTTCTGTAAGAAAGAAATAATACCTATTCTCAAATTTTGGAATTGTAGAAACCTGACCTGCGATGTCAAATCCTATGTGGCTGGTGGAGGGGGAGGGGGTGCATGGTGAGCCCTGGTGTCGAGATGAAGAACCTCCAGCTCAGGGTGCCTCGCACACCTCGACTGGATTTCGGCATACCCTTAGGGTGCTCTCATTTCATCTCTTCCTTCCAGGGGTCTGTCCCTCCGCTTGTAGTCCAGTCCAGTGTAAGGTTATTGTTAATTAAATATGCATTTATTATCATCATCGTTATCATCATCTTCGTCGTCATCGTCGTCATCGTCGTCACCACCACCACCACCACCACCACCACCACCACCACCACCACCACCACCACCACCACCACCACCACCACCACCACCACCACCACCATCATCATCATCATCATCATCATGATCATCACCACCACCACCACCATCATCATCATTCTTCTTCTTACTATTATTATTGTTATTCTTATTATTATTATTATTATTATTATTATTATTATTATTATTATTATTATTATTATTATTATTATTATTATTATTATTATTATTATTATTATTACTTTGTAACCGCGTATGAGGTATGTCATAATTATTTTGCAAATATATTTTAAGATCACTGCGCTTTCTTGGGAAAGGAGAGACCAAGACTGTATAACATCGGTTCCGATTTGGCAATAAGTGTTATTTCTTGACTGACAAAAAGGTAGAAAATTGCAGTTAATCTCTGATAAACTTTGTTTGCGTGACCAAAACTTTGATATTTGTAAATTTTACATATTTCACACACTTCGATATTTAAATGTGAATTAAAGTCATTGAATCCTGCTTGTGATTTCATACTAATATAGAAAATAGTGTGAGGGCACAGAACGAAATTTAAATATGAATCTCTTTCGGAGACATACAGCTGTAATGGAAATAATTTACAAATGAGACAGTCCGCTGTTTTGCACCGCGCCCAGCGTCACAATATGAAAATTCTGAACATTGCAGCAAATGTTGTTGAAAGCAATTATCACTTTCTTCGGCAATAAACTGTCTTTGCTATCCAGCAAGACAAAATGTTGTCCGTTACACGGTTACATAATGCAATTAGCACATTGGTTTAATCCTGGAAAGAAAAGAACAGCTACATTTAATTGCAGACGAATTTCACTGTTAATTGTTTTGCTCTCTACATTTAATCCAAATACTTCAATTTCCTGTATGAAAACAAATATATATACATATACTTCGTATAGCAAAAGATGAAGTGAATTATGTATACTATGTGAATTTAGCATACGTAATGCCACGAGTGATTGTCAATTTGTCCAGAGAATTTGATTGTCATGAGCTGCATTTATTAGTACTATTTCACGAATTAAAGGATGATATGGCCAATGAAATGTTGTATTGTAATTACTAACCTCTTAAAAGAAACATACAACTTGAATACATATGTATATCAGCGTCCATTGGCACGGCCTTCGAGATTCGACGTCTAGCCTTCGACGTGTGCGGACGTGTCTGTCTATCGCCCCGTTTGTAACTCTACTGTTTACGTATCAAGTGTCTTCTTTTCTAATGGGGAAAGATAAGGTGGACGATATTAAGCGGTGTTCTAAGATTGCTCAGCGTGGTTTGAAATGTGTAAATTGTGGAACTATTTCCCACAGCAGTTGTGTAGCTTTGTTAAAATCTATACATATTATAAATGAAAACGAGAGACTGGTTTTATTTAAAGTATATTATTAAACAAAAAGACTATACTCCATCCAGCCTTAGATCCGCACCTTGTATCCCTCCGCGATAACCTGATGTTATCAGCTGCGACTAACACAAAACAAACACCACGTGGACTCATACTTCGTATTTATGTTGCAACAGGACAATATTTACTCAGGAATTTTAGAAATACCACGTTACATTTAAGTAGTCTTTACCAGGGTTATCGTACATCTTGAAAACTCACAGATAATCGCCGATATTTAAGGTACTATATTTTATGGTGTGCTTTGGTTTCGGCGTATTGCGAGTTCGTTGTTGATGGCTTGTGTTTACATCAAGTGCGGATCTAACGGTGGAGCGATTATAGATAATAAATCAAGAGAAGGATCACATAGACACCCTAGGGCTTCAAATGCTTCAAGGCTTGGACTGCGACAATCAGCGTACGGAGATGTCAACTGAATCTCTCCACAGGTGAATATGGAACATTTGACAGTTGAACCACAAGAACCTCGGGAAGTGACGGTGATTGGTGCAACTTGTTGCCATCGGCACAGACAGACAGCTCAGAAGACAACAGGGACGATAGTGCTCAGTGTAAGACGAAGTCTAAATCAGGTGATGCATATGCAGTACAATTTGAACCTATAGAATTTAGTGATAGTGTTAAACAAGGTAATCAACCTGAAGAAGATTGGAAGCATGTATGCTATAAAAGTAAGTTGAAATCTAGAATTGAATTTAAAGCCAATACGAATACAAATAAGCCCATTCAAAAGAAAGAATTTCTTACAGGTAATGCTACCAAGGGCAAAGCTGCATTTCCTGTTTGTTTCGCGACTCGATTGAAAGTTCTCATGTCCTTGAATACCTTAATGAACGTAAACAGGTCAACTATGTTGTAAAAAAATTGAAATATAAGTATCCAAGTTACAGTTCTTTCAAAATTGGCGTGCCCTCGGCATCATTTGAGGTAGTTTATACGCCTGAATTCTGGCCTAGTGGTTCTTTTATTAGTAAATTTTACTTTCCAAGGAATTCTTTAAACTACAAGGCTGTCAAAGAAAAAGGGTCTACGTAAATTTTGGTGAAACAAAACTTAATAACCCGAAGAATAAAAATAAATTAAATTTTAAAATATTCTATTGGAATCTACAGAGCATATTGAACAAAATAGACGGTCTAATTGACATTGTCAATGCTTACGATGTAGATATTATTTGTATCGCTGAACATTGGCTTTGTGACAAAGAACTGTTTTTGTTAAAAATACCTGGTTACTACTTGGCAAGTTATTTCTGCAGACCAAGTGTAAACATGGCGGCTCTGCAATATTTGTAAAACATGAGCATGAATCCATCCAATTTATGGACATAGCTAACCTAGTTGTTCAAGACAATCTTGAAGCCTTTTGCATCTTTATTAAAAGTTTTAATCTTCTGTGTGTTACCTTTTATAGAACACAAAGTAAGTTAAGAACCTGTTTTAACGACTTTTTAACTAGCTTTTATGATTTATTACAGTTAGATTTTAGCCGCAAAATGAGTATTAATATTGTTATCAGTGGTGATTTTAACATCCAAAGTAATGATTTAACTGATTTAATCAACGTGTTTGAATGTTTTGGATTACGTTACCTGATCACAAAAATTACTCGACCTGCATCAGGTACTTGTTTGGATAATGTCTTTACCTCCATACACCCCGACAAATGTACTGCGGAAGTTGTTCCTTCAATATTCTCTGATCACTATCCAATACTTTTGTCAGCTATTATTGATTATGATGACAATAATTTTCCAAGGAAATTAAAAACGATAAGGAATATCAATAATCGTGACATAACATATTTTGTGGATTTATTTGTATAGTATAGTTAATCATGCCAATATTTTTACATATTTCTTAAATAGCTTTTATGAGGCTGTTAATAATGCCTTTCCATGTATAACTTTTAGACCCAAACCAAATAACAAATGTAACAATAAAAAGTGATACAACGATGAACTCAGAATTTTAAAGGACAAATGTATGATGTTTTATGATCTTTATGTTTATTTTGGTATGTATGAATACAAAAGCAGATACATTGAATTCAAAAAGAAATATCAACATACCTTAAAGTTGACTAAAGTGAACTACTACTCTGCATTCATTAAGAACTGTAATAATATATCAAAATCCTCCTGGTTTGTAGTATCTGAACATTTACATTCTAACTTTAAGTCTGATGAATTCCCACCTACACCAAATTGTGAGGGTTTTAATTATTTCTTTATTGATAAGGTCAATGACATTGTGAATAGCATACCCATTACTAACGAATCGATGTCCTTTCTAAACAAATTGCCTAAGCCTAAGTGTAATTTTGATTTTTTAGAACTTAGTGTTGAGGATGTTTACTCTGGTATCATGGATCTGAGTAATAGTATATGCGTGGATGTTTATGGAATTAATTCTAAAATTCTTAAATTAGCTGCTCCGTGTGTGTGTGTGCGTGCGTGCGTGTGTGTATGTTAACCATTAACTTATGGTTTTAATAGTTGCCTCAAAGCTGGTCGTTTTTGGAATGGTTTTAAATTTTCAAAAGTAATACCAGTATTTAAGAAAGGAGATAAAACCTGTTATGAGAACTATAGACCTATTAGTATAATTCCAATAATTGGAAAGTTTTTTTGGAGCATTATTATGCAAGAAAATTGTGACTTACTTTGAAACCAACCAGTTGTTTAATAAAAACCAATTTGGCTTCAGACATGGCATGAGTACAATGAAGGCTGTCACCACCTTTCTGGAACAATGCTATGAAAATATTAATAACGGTAACATTATATCAACTAGGCTTTTTGATCTCTCCAGAGCTTTTGACACTGTCTCACCGAATACTCTTTTAGAGAAACCGGCTTTTTAGGGTTTTCATAATAATAAGATTCAATTTCTAAGATCTTATTATAGCAATAGGACTCAGGAAACTTATTTTAATGGAAGTTTATCTCAGTTCATACCTTTAAATTATGGAGTTCCTCAAGGATCAATTTTGGGACCTGTATTTTTTTATCATTTATATTAACGATCTTCCTGTTTCAATTAGTGATGATAAGTGTGCTCCTTATTTTTATGCAGATGATGTAGCAATTACCTTTTATGACAAAGCTGAACACATATTAAGACCTAGACTACACAGGGTAACACTAGTAGTTAACAATTGGTGTAATGCCAATAATTTGAGCATAAACACTGTAAATACTACTGACATTCAGTATAAATGTAATACCAGATGTTTCGGAAGCTCCATAAAATTTTTAGGTATTTATATTGAATCAGACCTTGGGTGGCCAACACATTAATCACATCTTTAAAAGAATAACAGCAGGAATTTTCATGCTGAGAATTTTAAGTCATAGTGTAAGTAAGGATGTGCTGATGAAAGTGTATTATGCTCATATTTATTCGCATGCTAACTATGGTTTACTTTTCTGGGGGAATCACTCCTTGACTACGAAGTTCTTTGTACTACAAGATTAGATTAATCTGTGGAGTTCCTCCAAAAGAACATTGTAAACCTCTTTTTATTGATTTAGGTATTTTAACCCTGCCATCCATGTATGTGCTGATCTGCCTCGTGTATGTTAAGGAAAATTTTTAGCACTTTTACAGTTTGCCCAAACATTCACAATTACACGACACGGAATTGTCTGAATTTATACATAAACAAATTGAAGCTTACGAAAACTCAGAACAGCTTTATAGTTGTTTCTAATAAACTATATAATATTTTACCCCAAAGGATAAGGGACCTCCGTATTTCAAATTTTAAAAGGACTTTACGCCATACATTGATGGCCAATACACTGTATTCTGTGCATGATTTTTATAATGCCTGTCTCTGTCTGTGTGTCTGCCTGTCTGTCTGACCACCCGCAGCCCGCCCGCCCGTCCGCCCGCCCGTCCCTTCGATCTATCGATCTATCACATTAATGCTCCATTTTTTTAAGATATAGGTAATGTCAGTAGTTGAAATATTTGATGTTGATTTATAATTTCGTTCAATACAAAATTTTTCATGCTGATTCCAAACATATTTACCGTTGTATTAAAATTATGTCATATATTTCAGCTCCAAAGCGAGAGTCAGCCATTTGAACATTTGAATAGCGGCTCTGTTTCGTCAATTTACGTCAGCTGTTTCTCTAGCCTGATCATAACAAAAGAAAAGCAGAGAGGTCATTATTTCATGGAATTAACATACTCTACCAGTAGTATCATGCTCAGCTTCACTTTAAAATAAAACCAGGTGTTTTGTCTATATATTTTAGTGAGAATAAAGCTCAAATTGCGTTAATACCTTATAGAAAAAGCTACAAAGTAATTTATTTGCAAAAATTCTGTATTAATTACCATAATCATTCATTTGTCTGCCGCATGGCATGGCAATAAACTTACTAAGTTGTAAGGGCCGGTCAGTCCTCCGAAAAGTGGTAATGTACTCTAAATTGGACAGCACAACCTTAAATCATTCCGAATCCTTCTATAGCTCAATGGCGGAACGAACTACAGGAACGGGAATCTTTAAAATTTACGGGAGTTCTTCTAAGTAGAAGTAATCTCCTTGAAAAATAGTATGTACAAAGAAAATTATATTAATTATTGAAAGCTATAGTTCCCATTGTGTTAATTTTCGAAGCGAATTTTGAAAGCCTTAGTGTGTTTACTAACCCCATCCACGTTAATTTCATACACGAACCAGGAGGGAGCTGGGGCAATAAGGGTGGGGCGTAGGGCACAGGCCAGAGCCCTACGTAATGAAGTTGTACTCCTGGGTTGTTTTCTCAGTATGGCATAATAAAAACAAAACGTGCAAGGGCTTGAAATTCTAGCGTATTGCACGACAAGAAATTGTATCTATTCGCTAATTCCCCCTTTCCAAGGCACGTGTTCGAGTTGAGATGCTTTTCTGCCAACAAAGAGCTGTTTCATTTCGAATGTTTCCCAAATGCCAATTTGTAACCCGAAAGCTAGCGAGGGTAGCCTGAGTTTGATTTCGCTTCCCTCTTTTTATTGATGTTATGCACAAAATGTGTTGCTCCAAGACAATCGTCACCTGCCGCTGACAAAATGGGCCCCTTGGACATACGAACAGACGACAGACACAGACACAGCAGCACTGCAGCTTTGCAGTCTGTTGGTGATGAACGCCACAGCAGTCTAAGAACACACAAGTAACAAGACATAATCGTGAACCTAGATCCGACAAGCATTGCTGCTGACCATGCATCCATTCATTCTATCGTGACCCCTGGGAGGATGGGATGAGGGGGAAGACCCGAAGGGGGAGCACATCCGGATGACAAAGAGGTCCCTAACGTTTCCAGTTCGAACCCAACTGTCGTCGCATGTACAGTATGTTAGGGGTATGAGTGAGCAGACTTCGCGTGCTGGGAGATCCAAATATGACTAATAATAAACTCCAATAACAACTCCATCTATCTTGAAAGTTAAAGGAGATAATCGAACATTATTGAATACATTATCTGCACAGTGTGGCAACACAGGCCAAATGTTTTGTTTTGGTTTGCGGCCAGGCATGCGTTCACACCTGCAACGAGTGAAGGTCTAAACTAGGCTAGCGCTCGAAATCCGGTTCGCCACGTGCTTGTGTGTTTCTTGTCAGCTAATGCCAGTAACGAGGGATGGAGTGGTTTGCTTTTAAGCTATTAAATCGTATTTACGAGAAGTAAACTAAAAGCTGCGTAAGAGCCTACGCATAAGGTGTAGTCGGATGATCAAAGATAGCAACTTCAAATGTTAAGTATAGAAATATCTCATTCGTGTAATTGTGTAATTAAAAACAGCCACCTTTTGCTAAACAGGAAAATCTATTATAAAGAACACGACTTTGGAGCCGGAACAGCCTAGATGGCCCAAGACGTGAAGAAGAAGAAGAAGAAGCGGAAGAAGAAGAAGAAAAAGAAGAAGAAGAAGGAGGAGGAGAAGAAGAAGAAGAAGAAGAAGAAGAAGAAGAAGAAGAAGAAGAAGAAGAAGAAGAAGAAGAAGAAGAAGAAGAAGAAGAAGAAGGAGGAGGAGGAGGAGAATGTGATCCGTGAGAATCTATGCAGGCATCGCATCTTCTTAGCCAATTTTGCCCTACCCTCGTTAGAGCTTCTGTGTTCTGCTCAATCTCTAGGGCTGCTTCAAACACACGTGTTGCACTTCACGTGTGTTGCAATCGGTTTTGCCCTAAGCAAGAAGCATATCTAAATACTCTTGATTTGTAAAGACTGCCATAGTTGTGAATGCATTTAACGCACCTGAAGCACTGACAGAACCTGCTGTTGTGCACGGATGTAGTTGTACTGTCAACACTCTCTCACTTTCCGCGCTTCTCACGGGCTAATGTTGCGGGGTTGCCAAGCGTATACCCACGACTTTATTCCAATAGACACGCTGGAATCCAGTCCTTTCATATCATTTTGTGGCTAAACGAATCTTTTTAGCAACATATGGTAAAGACATAAATAACGCATCCTTTGTAGCTCTACCTCGCTGTTGTAATTGCAGAAGTAGACGATAACGGAGAGGGGACATATTTGCAATCACACTTTTGACCAGTTTTAATTTTTATTTATGAAACTATGCACTATAGAGGAAAATGGTACAGGAACTTATGTTTCAGTTTAACGTCAGTTTAACACCTTTGAAGTCTGCGCACTCGTACTCCTAACACCTTGTATATCCAAATATGCAGGTTGTAGCCCACATTCTGTAGGTCGTGGGTTGGATTCCTGTGGCTGATGTTCCTTGTCCATGGGTTTTTTTCTGGCTCACTAGGTTAAGGTTCCTTATATCCCTCGAATTTGGTGTGTCTCCATGTCAGCTTCCTTCTCATTTTTCACCCTTCATGTGTTGCAGTCAGTCTGGGTGGCTCAGTTGGTTAGACGCTGGCCTACTGATCCCAAGGTCGCGGGTTCAAATCTGGCTCAGACCGATGGTTTTTAAGTGTGCTTAAAAACGACAGCTCTATATCAGTTATGTGATCCTAGCAATTGACAACGCCGTTAAACAACAAACTATTTATTTATTCGAGTGTTGCAAATTCGCTGGGAGCCTCGACGTTGCATGGCAGGGAAAGGCATGTGCGCCTCCGTCCTCCGACGTGGTAGCCTCCATGTTCCGGACCCTCTAGCGTCAGTGCAAGTCACAAGGGGGAGGGGAGCTGGTTGTACTAAACCCGGGGAGCTTCGAACTGGAAATAGTAGGAACCCTGTCCTCTACTCTATCGTGACTCCCTATTTGGCTGTTGTCTGCTCTCTCTCTGGGGAGGCCCCGTACAGGATATAAACATAAAAGATCTCCTATAGGTCTCTCTCCACAGGTGGTCATACAGAGAGACCGAAAACTTCCGAACCGCTGCGCGGTGTTTTTCCACTGCGCACACAGAAACACGATAATGTAGCTGCTGTACACAAGGTCATGCATTGACTTTTTTCTCAGCTCCAAAGTGCAGTATTGAGCTGCGTGATTACATATAATTGGCTTATTACCAGTGTGCTTTTTTTTTTTTTTTTTTTGTCCTGTACTTAGTCACGAGGTGTATTTTGTCTCAGCATTTGTTTTCTACTGCACAGTGTGCATTTATTTATGATTCGTATGTGTAAACTCAGTCAGCTCGCCAAGTGAAAGTGCAATTTGGAGAAAGATTTCCAGGTGATCTGTGATTTCTATCTCTGGGGAAGCATAAAATGTGCAAGACAAAGCCACACACCCTGGAAGAATTAAAACAAAATATCCGCCAGGAAATTACCAGTATTTCTCAACGTGAACTACGGCGAGTGATGGATAGTTTCCTAAAGGGGTGCCACAAATGTGTGGACCACAACGGTGAGCAGTTTCAGCATCTCCTTTGATAACATTGGTAAGTAAAGCGTTTGAAAGGAATTTTAAAAATCTGATGTGTTGCGCTCACATGACTTTCTCTACTTTTGTACTAACCATTCTTACAAACTCTATTCCTATATCTTCTTCGTGTTAGTTAAAATAAACATTTGTACAAATTATCTTATTGCTTATTTCCTTGTAGGTGCAAGGGGAATATTGGAATACAGTAGGCTTTGTGCGATAGTCAAATCTTTTAAAGCTTTGAGATTCCGTTCTCTTTGCACACGTAACATATAAAAAAATGAATAACGATGACCCATTTCACCAAAGTTCTAAGTTTTCCGAAACTCACACACAAAACAAGGAATATCTCCGAAATGGTTCACCCTACAAGAAAATTTATTGATACATAAATTGTGTATTTTAGCAAGATCTACATTTTTTGTATAGTATGATTTGGTCTATCTCTAACGGTTTACCAGTTATGCAAAAGTCGTCCAGAGTAAATACGACTACAGGTGCTATAGCCAGAAAATTCAAGATATACATTTCATTTGTCATCAAAATATCTCAAACATATGATATTTTAATAAAAATCGTTAGAGCCATTTTCAAGAAAATCAAAATTTTCGAAAATTTTTCCATGTAAAGGGTAGTTTAGGGTGGGGCTATTTTCTTCAAAATCTTTGTGTCACATCCTTGAAAGACATTAAACTTAAATACCAACTTTGATTTTTAACCGACTTTTCGTTTTTGAGTTATGCTGTCCACAGTCTGACAGACTGAGTGACAGACAGACACACAGACATACACACGGACCTTTTTCTAAAAATACTTTTTTTGGATTCAGGGGGCCTCAAAACATGTATTTCCGGTGAAATCTCGACATCGAATTTTTGGGGGGAACACAATACTTCCCCTACTTACCAGTAGAGAAAGTAAAAATGTTGTATGGTTTTATGACAGCAGCGGTCGGCGACGAGCGCAAAACACAATGCAGCCGGTTCGGAGTCTTTTGGATCACCTACTATTATGTTCGTGTTTGATATTTCTTGGCACTAGTGATGCGAGGAAATGCATCCAGCAGCCCACAATGTGTGTCGTGCATCCAACGCTGGAGCTATCACCTCTGTGCGGATTTTACCATCGCCACCTGATTATTCACAGCTACACGTGCCGAGCATAATCCCTTGGATATCCGTGCGCTGCGCGAGTTATATAGTAAATGGAAAATCACTTCAGCATTACGACTATAAATATTGTTACACAGAGGGGAAGCAAGGGAAGCATTTTAAACGCAAACTATTACGAATGTAAAATAGCACATTTTCGAAATGCAGGTCCACAAACAATGGGGTTGTCACAGAAGGGATAATTGGAAGATAGCTAGTTTTACAACCAATAATCAATTACTGCTAATAAATTATTCTTTCAGCACTCAGTAAAACCAGTTTTAAAGCTGAGGTATTCAGTTGAACAGCTTTAAAGTACATCTGGCATCAGTACTTAGTTCGCTGTCGTACCGATATTGATTTCAGGAAGAAATGGAATGAACTTCCGAAACATATGCGATGCGTATTTGCTAAGATATTTAGTGGAGCATAATTCCATTAAGGAGACAGACTTAGTATCGAAACGATCTCATGAAGACTGCTATCTGCTGTTGGTTGATTCTAATAACCATTTTTACAAACTCCTATTCCTATATCTTCTTCGTGTTAGTCGAGATAAATATTTTGCAGACATCTTATTGCTTATTTCCTTGTAGGTACAAGGGGAATATGACAATACAGTAGGCTTTGAGCGATACTAAAACCTTTTAAAGCTTTCAAATTCAGTTCTCTTTGCATGGCTAACATATAAAAAGATGAATAACGATGTTCCATTTAACGAAAGTTTGTTTTACAAAACTCACACCAATAAAAAGTAATATCTCCAAAATGGTTCACTCTACAAACAATTTATACGGACATAAATTGTGTGTTTTAGCAAGATCTACATTTTTTGTTTAGTAAGATTTGGTCTCTCTCTTATGGTTCACCAGTTATGTAAAAGTCATTCAGACTAAACAGGACTACATAGGCTATAGCCAGAAAATTAAAAATATACATTTCATTTGGCATAAAAATATCTCAAACACGTGGGATTTTAATCAAAATTATTAGCCATTTTCGAGAAAGTCATAATTTTCGAAACATTTTCAATGTAAAGGGTAGTTTAGAGCGGGGCAATTTTCTTCAAAATCTTAGTGTCACATCCTTGAAGCATATTAAACTTTATACCAGTTTTGGTTTTTAACTGTTTTTGAGTTATGCTGTTCACAGACACTCACACACCTTTTTCTAAAACTGCTCTTTTTGTATTCAGGGGGTCTCAAAATATATTTCCGGTGAAATCTCGACATCGAATTTTTGCGTGGAACACAATACTTTCTCTACTTACTGTACGTAGTTGAGAAAGTATAAATAAGTCACGTGTGGAGCACCAGGCTACTTTAACGCTATAGGACAACTCCACCAAATAACTTGCAGTTTTTACAAAGTAGGCATGTCTGACTGTGTGTCTGTCCATCTGTCATGTATGTGTGTTTGTATGTATGTCCGGAAACAAACGCGTGTTGAGATATGAGCTATTTCATAGAAATGTGCAACGCATCCACATTTTTGATGGTTTTAACATACACCAATGCCTTTAAATGTCCACATAACCAGAAATCCAATGGAGTGAGGGCCATGCTACTGGACCTCCTCGACCAATCCGTCGTCCATTAAATGTTTGGTTTAAGTATTAGGATCACTTTAGTCCCAATGTGTGTGCAGGAATTGTGGGTGGCAGACTCCTAGGACCATACATTTTACCCAACAGATTAACAGGTGCTGTGTATCATCGATTACTGCGCGATGAGTTACCCGTGCTTTTGGAGGAGTTGTGCTTGTGGAAATGTGACGCATGTGGTTCATGCATGACGGGGCACCACCCCATTTTGTACGCATCGTGCGACAATACTTAAACCAAACATTTAATGGACAATGGATTGGCCGAGGAGGTCCAGTAGCATGGCCTCCCCGTTCGCCGGACCTCAATCCATTAGGTTTCTAGCTATAGGGATATTCAAAGACATTGGTGTACGCCATACCTTTCGAAAATGTGCATACATTGCACATTTTTCTAAAATGGCTCATATCTCAACCATTATTTGTTTCCAGACATATGTTTATAGGAAGAGGTTATCCTTGTCGCCCGGCTGCTGCATCCTCCAGCTACAGTTAAGGCCACGGAGAAATGCTGGTTGGGGGTGATGGTGGTCAGTACGACGATTCCCCTGACCGTAAGGCGACTACTTGGCCTTTTAGGGACGCTACATTTCTATTAGGATAGCTCCTCAATTTGCCCCTCGGGGACCTAACGAGGCTGAGTATACCCTGTATCAGACCTCCCAGCGGGGGAAAAAATCCCATGCCATTACGGAGACCGAAGCCGGGTCCTCCGCGCCAGAGACATATATATATATATATATATATATATAGACACACACAAGATATATATATATATATATATATATATATATATATATATATATCTTGTGTGTGTCTATATATATATATGAATGAAATTAATGAAATGATGCTCAAGTGAGACCGAGGTCCATACAGATTAGACTTACCCGGCACTCGTCTTCCCAGGATAAGGGAAAACTTCGAAAAAGGAAAAAAACAACTCATGCTAATCGGGACCTCTTGAGTGTGAGGCAGACACACTACCATCACATTACAGAAGCGGGCTGTTGGGCACTTAGTGCACTGTCCCGTGGACTCAACTAAATTGTACTCAGGTCAGTTATCACTGTCCACTCACAAGTCAACTGTCCGCGGGGCGCTCTTGAGCTCCTTATAGAGACTCACAACACCAAGGGAACGTTCTAGAAAAGGAACCTACTCGAAACTAAACCACTGGAGCTGAGACACTGCATTAGCTGCGCCTAGGCCCAGGTTGCTGGAAGGATATACGCTAACCACGGCGGCCTCTATGTAGTTTCGCGCCAGGGTTGCAATACTTATCCTATAAAATCGCTTTGAGAAAGCATGTGCGAATGAACCACTTTCTACTGACATATTTAATTCTATTTCGACTGTCGGTGTATACAGTGTTCTTCAGTTTGTTTCCCGTAATAAACCCAGCGTGATGGCAGCTATAGCGAAAGAAACCTTCATAAAGTATACTATATAAACCTTTTACCTAACCAGGGAAGGAGCTGATCTGACAGTTGTTAGGTAAAGTAGACATGCTGCCAGTTACATGTGCTACTCATAAAGCCCTTATGTCATGCAGCGTCCACTTCTCGACTACATTAGAGGTCTTCTCTCGAAGGGACAGGTACAGTCTAACCAAAATTACTAACTTAAACTTTCTTTTTCATTATTTGTGTTAATTTTGTTTCGTGCATTTAGAATGCCAGTGACAGGTTCAGCACTACCAACCAATTTCACTGAGTTTTGTTATCAAGGAGTGTTTTAGCATCATTTTGACAATCCTTAGTTTGTACCAAAATGATAAACTATCATACATAATTCCAAACTATCAGCTATCAATTATTTCAATCCTTATTTGACCCTAAAGCGTACTTGGCCTATCTAGACAAAGCTTTGTACACTTATAATAAGGAAGGCCCTAATGAAAATTATAGCTATCCTACAGTTCTCAAAATCGAACCTACAACATGATCAACCGATTATGCATAAATCTCCACAGTATAAACTATCTGGTCAAAATATTGTACAATTATGCTATGAAACCCAGTAGGACATAGATTTACTATGCACCATATAGACAAAACCATACCGCTTGACCAATCAGAGAAAACTTTGTGCACTTGAGCTGTAGAACGTTGTGAACATCATATTTTGACGCAGCCTGACAGCAGCGGTGCACATCAAAGGGCGTTCAGGATCAAGGTATGGCATACTACAGACCAGGCCGGCGTGCATGAAAGGCGCTCGCGCCACTGCTTGTAAATACGTCACAGCAATCAGAGCGCCAGAACAAAGGATTTGCCAGAACCTTCGCGAATCGTCTGGCTGTCGGCAAGTTCGAGAAAAACGTGCATTTCCAGAAAAATCCGTACTAATTCATCCCCGTATAAAAGCTTGGGGGACACGAGAGAGGAGGCAGTTCGTGTTCAGGCAAAAGGGAGTTGCTAGTGTTGAACGAGACAGCTGTTAGGAGCGCGCGCGCGCGTGTGTATGTACAGTCGTAGTGAGAGAACTGTAGCATCGAAGAGAAGACAGAGAAGTAGTTTTAGTGAGTGTTGGGTGATTGTATCATCAAAGTCAGCTACGACAGAGAGAGGGAGAGAGAGATAGAGGGAGAGAACTGAAAGACAGAAATGAGTGTGTCAGGGTTACGAGAAGACAGAACAGTTGAGAGGTGTAATATCACGTAGAACTGTACCTTGTGTTAACGACTATAAAAGAAAACTGTGTTTTGTACTTCAGTTAGGAAGAAAATTAAGTGACAGAAAAGGTAATTGTACAGATTTTGTAATTCTGTTACATGTTTCAACCTCTAAAAGAAGCATATACTAAATATAGCAAAAAACGCCGACAACGCTTAGTATGTTGCGCGGGATGGCAAACTGATTGGTTTTCAGATAGGAACCAGTGTCCGATAGTGCAGTCGAAGTTTGAGAACGAACGGTTGTGACAATTTGTTAACATTCGTTTTGGTGTCTTAATACGGAAGATATGTAGCTATTTACTCATCTGTGTACTGCGATGGACGACCTGAGCATAATAACATTCCTGCGCATGCGCTAAATTCCTCCATAGAACCTATGGTGCGCATTCTACTGAGTTACTTGTGTACTTTCCAGTACAGTAACGTTTGAACAGCAGCACGACAGGTACCAGTACACAGCTGTGGAAATGGCCGACTTGAGCTCCAGCACACTTGATGTAAATGTGCGGAATCACCTCAACGTCACATATTCAAATCGATCGATTGGTAGAGGTGGACCAGTTCCATGACCAGCACGGTCGCCAGATCTGAAGCCTCTCGACCAGGTATGGGGACGAGGAGTGAAAGGAATGCAATTGAGTGTTTACCCTCTCCACTTACTGACGCACTATGAAGAATTGATTCTCTGTGGTAGACAGCCAATACCGGAAGCGTGGCCTGGTAGGTAAAGGCTGGGGTTAAATCTACAATGTAGGGGAGGTGACACATTGAGCCAGTTCTCCCCATCTATGCTCTCGACTATTTTCTGTGGAGTGGTATGAAGAGTATTGTATGACACTTCTGTGATGTCAGCGAAAGACCTTATTGCTCAAGTCCACGGAACGATTGAGAATCTTCAGACAACCGCACGTATTGGTTCATGTGCACGAGGCTTAGCACCGCCGATATAGGCTTTGCAATGACGTAGGAGGAACACAGTTTGAAGCCCATTTGTAATGTAGACAGCTCGATACACAGTTCGATGCACTACAGCGTCCAAACCGTGCATTTCCGGACAGGGGTTTCTTCTTGAAAATCTATCACTTTGCCTTCCCGCACAACATACTGAGCATTGCCGGTGTTTTTGGTACATGCTGTATATTTACTTGAACCATAATTGCAGTTCATTTGGAAGTTTCGAGTTCAATGTATAACCAAAGCTGAGAATCGGGAACTGAGTGCGACACTCCAACAGCATCCTCAGTTTTACCTATAGAAAAAATGAAATTTTAATGACAAATGATTAAAGGAGACCTATGATTAATGCACCACCGGGTGGGCATGAAACTAAACTTAAATATTTCGCCACTGTCATTTACCCCAACTGCTGGGTCATAAATTTAATCTCACATCTCAAACTGCCCGACATTTCATACAGGTCATTGATCTATAAAACACTTTGGAAGCATGTGTTTCAAATTATTAACGTAGGGCAACACAAAGCTGGGAAATACACAAGCTGAAACGAGGCTAAACCCTGTCTTTATTAGGGAAATGCTGGGGTTATTATCACTCAATATGGTCAACTATTGAAGGCATTGTCGATGTGACGTCATGCATTTGAGTTTACAACAACATCTGTGCAGATGAATGGCGTGTGGAGGACAATGTGGTGGCGAAAAATATAACGCAAGTAGTTAGGATTGAATATTCCGAGTGGTCGGTTTGGGGCCCGGCCGCGATCCTGTGTATGCACTGCAGTGACATCGGTACGTCTAACAAACTCGCTAGCGGTGAATGAGCCACGATATCACTGTCAAGGCTTTGTGCTGAAAACACTAGAACAACAATGTCCAACTTTTGCGAAAGAGGAAAGGTTGGATTTACCTGCTTCCACTATATGTGGACTGCACCACTAACTCAGACGTGTCTTGTGTTGCAGTGGCGGGTTGGTTACATGTATGTTGCGTTTGATTTACGAAAGCACTTTCCAATCTTATACGATAAACATCTGTACATCGGTGACTTCTTTGGTACTGCCTACGTTTAAGAAGTCTATCAATATTTGGTGAAGTGCATAGCCTTAGAAGATCCACCAAGTGATCGTCGCGTAACATATTGCGATACAGACTTCTAGTACAGTTCAATTTGGAGAAACTCTGTTCCCAAATACATGTAATAATAATATAATATTTTATAATATTTTGTTGTTTAACGACGCTGTCAATTGCCAGGATCACATCAGCGTCGCCGGTATGCCGGAATTTTGTCCCGTAGGAGTTCTTTTACATGCCTATAAATCTGCTGATATGGAGCTGTCGTTTTTAAGCACACTTAAAAACCATCGGCCTAGGCCGGATTTGAACCCGCGACCTTGGGAACAGGTCACGGGTTCAAATCCGGCCCAAGCCGATATGTAGAGCTATACTCACTCTTATACACACTATTCTTGCAAATGCTTATTTCTCTATCTACTTCGTTTTAATTTCCTTGCAGGTGCAAGGGGAACATGGGATTACATTAGACTTTAAGCGATAGTGAAATGTTTTAAGACCTAGTTGCTATGTGATGACCTTAAAGTTCCGTTCATTTCAAGGCCAAGGGATAAAGGAAACGGGTAACATATTACCATTTGGGAATAGTATAAATATCAGGAAATTCAAACAACTAATAAAGAATTTCTCGGAAATGACTTACAAAGAAAAACGAAGTATTTGACATAAATTGTGTGTTTTAGTGAGATCCACATTTTTTATTTAGGAAGCTTTTGTCTGTCTCTTACTGTTTACCATTTATGCAAGAATAAACCAGAATGAAGAGAACTTCTGAAGACATTCCCAGAACATTCAAGACATGTTATTAACTGCCATGTGTCCGCTTGTGACTTTACACGTCACAGGCACTAGCTAATGCACGCTTGGACTGAAGGTCGGAGATGAGTAGGACCCAGCTAATTACGTAAGCGGCTCCATAGAGACAAGTTTGGACATCGCTGCACTAGAATTCGTTTATTGTGCATCTAAAGTGAAATCTTGTTGTAACATATGTATTCTGTGCGAATTATTTTAGAATATTCTTATTATTGTTGTTGCTTAAGGGACACTTGGAGTGAAATTTTGGTCAAAATTGTCAAAAAGTCGAAAATTGTTTTTTTACCTTAAAATGTTCCTGGAGCATCGGTGCATTTGGATCAGCTAACATTTTTCATATCCCCCACTCCATGTGGTCATTACGGCCCAGTGCTCTTCCCTTAACGTACACAGGATGCTCCTATATAAAAGCCTGGTTTTCCCAAAACTACATTTCTGCACATTCCAAAAGAAGGTCGCGCCTGAATTTTGCTTCAAATTCAATGAAAATTTCCAAAAGTATTCATAAATAGCAGTTAAACAAAACTATGATTCAATATTAATGTTATGATTAACATGAATTCCAAAAACATTTTTTTTTGTATGAAAAAATAAATAATTTTTAAGATTAAATTTTCTTTGTTATTAAAAAAATATGTACAGCATAATCAGCAAACGTATTTGAAATATCCCTTCATACAATTGTTACCCATGTTTTAGAGTATCAGATCTGGCAATAGAAATGAATTTTGAAAAGTCAATAGACACGAGCTCTATTTTGAAAATGTGCCTATTAAATTCATAGAATAATTTATATATCATAAACGAATTATTCAATTTTAATGAAATTTGGTGTACCTCCTATTCTCATATAGATACAAAGACAGTAAAAATTTCAGAAAAATCTATCACAAAATGTGGAAGTTTCAAGTTTCACTCCCAGTGTCCCTTAATAGTCCAATGAAATGCAAACTGAAAAATTCACGCTTGAGCAAATAACTGTATGTGCAATACATAGGAACATGTGGACAAGTGTGCGGACAACTTCTGGAGACATTCCCTGGTATATCAAAATAAGATATATTGTGAGATCTTTGCTTAATGATTTTTAGCGCAACAGAGTCAGTAGACGCTAAAACATGTAAACTTAATTATGTACATTAAGCATGCATCTTCTAAAGTCAATGCAGAGGAAAATCGAAATATCGACAATATGTTCAGCTACTAAGGAAACATTTTCGAAATCTACCGAATTTTTAGCTTGAAAATCTTGCAGCCCTAAGACTTAAGAGTCTCTGAGGTGTGTTGCACAGCAAGTTTGTATTTTAGAATCCTGTGTTCATAAGGTGCTAAGCGTTTAAAATCAAAATCCTGCACAGTTCATGAAATACGAGGACGAGGAATACCAGGAAAGTCTCCATGCAAATGCATACTACTTTCAACACCACTTACATATAACAAGGTTAGTACTTACTGTAGTGCATATTGGTTTCAGTCATGAGCACGAAATGCGGGCGTTTTAGGATGGAAAACCCCCTGGTGTAGCAGACAACACGTGAAGCACGCACACACGCGATCAGGGCAGAGTCATAAAACGACCGCCCTGTACTTCTGTGTTTTCTAGCGTTTAATTGACATGCTGTTTGTTGTAAAAAGAAAACGGAGAAGAAGAACAAGAAGAGGAATAAAGCGGGATATTCTCACCGCATGAGCAAATTTATGATGCCCATGCCATGTCTAAAGAGAAGTGCTGCCATTCTGAAATTGGCAGGAAGTAGATGAAACTCGTGGGGAGTTTAACGACTGGCCATGGCTGTTCAAGAAACATCCGCATACAACATAGATTGAGAAAGAGTACTCATAGTGTAGGATGTGTAACAGGGACAATAAAGTCGTTGTACATCTTATATTTCAATGCTATGTAGTGTTGGAAAACAAATGATAGACTTTTAAGCAGTTCAGACCGCAAAGAAATTGTACCCAATAAGCATTTAGTTGAGGGACTCGTGAAACTCCCACTGTAACTGCACCACTGCCCCGGAATGACACCGAAGACATCCAGCAAGACTTACAAAACCTCCAACAAAGACTCGAAAGACTGGAAGAAGCCACACTTCAACTCACCGCCGCAGTTTCCACCATAGCCAACTCCACAGCCACCATCACGACCCAACTCCAAACCATCTTAGACGAGGGACGTCAACTACGCAACTCCACAACAGGTCGCCTCACATCTCTCAGCACAGATATCCAGAAAATAAACAAGAAAACGAACTGTCTACGTCGGACCTACCGCAACGGACTCACAACAATCCATCAACAACTTCTCCACAACATCACCGGCTTTAACTCCGCAGCAGAACTACTAGCAGAACTTCACGACACAACCACTGCACTGGACAACACAACCACTCTAGACTCCATTCTGCGCAAACTTCACCGAATTGAGAACCGAACTCCAACCCCGACCCATGAAGCCAGCACACAAGTCTCTCTACCATCAACAGCACATGACAGAGAGCAATACAGTCAACCCCGAACTACCTTGCTACAACCTGCAGTGCAACATAGCCAGCCCTGGACTAGGTCGCCACCTCCTGCAACGCAACATAGTCAACCCTGGTCACAACCTACAACGCCAAACGTACTACCAGAAGGACGCAAGATTCCGACACCAGAACAAATTGCACTCTTCAACAGATACGGATTCAACAACCACTACAACTCCCCGTGCAGCTATCGGTGCAGAGGAAAGCTCTGCAGTGCCTCCGGACTTGACGTCACCGATTTCTTTTGACCACTTGAATAACAAGTGCCACCACAGTCATCGCCGTTCACTGGAACCCACATCGCAGTCTCCGCCGATTCACGATCAACTCCCCTCTACACGAAGAACTACCCGCGTGTGTCAGTCAGGGCTTGTTCATGGCTGCCACCCGGCAACTACAAATTAAAGTCGACCCCGGTCGGCTAGCATACCCGCACTACCGAGGGTGCTAAGCGGGACCTCGTGACAACGACACACTCCTCCCCAATAAATCTATAACCCGGCGTAATAAGCCAACTCTATCTCCCTTCCAACTCTCTTTCTGTCTCCCCTTTAAAAAAAAAAAAAAAGTAAGGAAACAGGTTCAATCAATCAATCAATCAATCAATCAATCAATCAATCAATCAATCAATCAATCAATCAATCAATCAATCAATCAATCAATCAATCAATCAATCAATCAATCAATCAATCAATCAATCAATCAATCAATCAATCAATCAATCAATCAATCAATCAATCAATCAATCAATCAATCAATCAATCAATCAATCAATCAATCAATCAATCAATCAATCAATCAATCAATCAATCAATCAATCAATCAATCAATCAATCAATCAATCAATCAATCAATCAATCAATCAATCAATCAATCAATCAGTTAAACAAGCAAACAAACTCACCACATACAAATGAAAATCGATCTCGCTTTCCAAGGGATCAGAACTAATCAGAATTTGATTGTGTTCACGGAGATTCATTCTGCCAGGGAAGTTGAGGCACTTTAAGCGTAGTACTCGCCCTATCGAACGCACAGCACAACAAACCTATCTCATGTTTGCAGTACTCAGGATGTTATGGCATTTATTACGCACATTTACAAATCAGGAATGTGAGAAGAATTAGCTATGTTATAGAAATGTGCAGAACAACCTATTAGTACCTAGAGACAAACATTGCTCGAAGAACTTCAATTTGGATGTATCGTTGAAGTTGGGAACAACAGAACTGTTTATTTTGTGCACTGTGACGGTGTAAAATAGAAAAAAATATACACGTTTAGCGCTTTTAGCTTCTTTGATTATCAATAGAGCACGGAACCGCGTGCGTTCACATGTGATACAGGCTAGTTAGACACGGAAAACGCGTGACGTAATCGGAGCCGGACATCAGCAGACGCCTGCAGCTGTGTACATGCACGAGTAGCAACAGTAGAACCCATGTGAACTAAACTTGCGGCTTATCGCAGTTTTTCGCTCTCTAATTATTAGTCATGCTGAGATGGATGGATAGGTCCTAGGATATTATATAATTTACCGAAGAGAAAAATACTATTAACTTAATCTAAATTATATTGAACAGGTAAACATATCTTATTATTTAGCATATAATATTAAACTCGGAGGAAACGTAGATTTAGACATAAAATGAAACAGTGTATGAAAGGGACACAGATGGAGTTTTATGAAGTGCTTATGAACGTTTATATTCGGTTCCGAGGTTTGGACACGGCCTCCCATAAAAGGGAAAATGATATAAAAGTAGCCAAAATGAGATTCCTAATAGTAGACTAGGTAAAAAGGGAAGCAGAAACATTAGGAAAGGGTTGAATATTTTTAATTTAAAGGTACAAATTGTAGAACATAGAAACAATAGGAAAGAACATTTACAATGGATGGAACATTCTAGAATAGCACATAAGGTAAAACGATATTGGAATGCAATCCAAGATGGAAAAGAAGAGTAGGTCATATATGGGATGGAAAGACGAGGCCCTTCTTCATAGGCCATGACGACAGAACATTGCAGTGATGTACTGTATCGGGTGGATAGCTGTAAACCAGGCTTGGGCACGAGAGGTGAGGTAGCGATTGAACTTGCCTTAACCACCCACATTCTCTAGCCCAGTGACAAAGGTTGTTTTGATACAATACGTGCAGTGGTGGGTTCGTCTCACCTCACGGCAGTAATCATTTCTACGTTGTTATTAACTAGTTTCTTTATATTAATCATATTTTGCATACAATAATTATTACAGTCACCTACTGTGGTTGGGCAAACTACATAATCTTCAAGTTCATAACCCTCCTTTATCTTACTCACGTAATATCCTAACACTGCCTTATGATTAACATACGAAATTGTTTCTGTTTCACTATAAACAAACCAGTAAAGTTCCATTGCTATTTAGCCTTAAAATATTTTAAAACTATCTGATCAACGTAATAAATTCTTTGGTCTTAAACTTAACGTTGTGTTCAAACTTTGAAACACGAAATACAAGTTTATATTAAATAAACTAATAAAAAATAAACGCTAAAAGTGGAGCCATATCGTCCATTTATATGATTACAAATACGAGTATTCAAAAAGTACCTTTTGAAGTTGTAAATAGATACCTGGAAGATCACCAAAGTTTGATTTATGCTTCTGATCAAAGTTGCGTTTGATATTGAAACATTTATATTTGCACGCTGAAATTCGCATATTTAACAGCAAACGTTCCTGTTTCTGTAGCTTACAAAAAACTGTCTACCACTCTTCATGAAACAGTCATAGTCGCCACTGAATGAGATGTGTCGGAACTTGAACAGCATTGAAGGGGAGGGATGGCAGGTGGAGTGAGGCAGGAACGTGTTCAGGGGAGTGGCCTTCGTTTGGACAAGTCTTCTCCTCTAGGCATCGATCATTCATCATTCTGTGAATGTCTTCTCTCCAAGTTGCTCTTGGCCTGTCCCGCTTCCTTCTTCCATGAGGTGACCATTCTAAAAAGGTCTTGGGTCACCTACCCTCCCCCATTCTTCTAACGTGTCCATACCATTCAATTCTCTCCACTATTTCCTCCGTATCCATCATCTGTCTCACCTCTTCATTTCTCCTTCTTTCCAATCTTGATAATCTGGCACTACGTCTTATTCCATCCATTTCCAGCGCCAGGATCTTAGACTTTTGTCTCTCTACCAAAGTCCATACTTTTCACCACATGGTTCTACTCCTACGGTTTTGTAGACCGTTCTCGACATTTAGAAACCAAGCCATTTTTATTTTCATTCGCTTACATACAGATGCATCCGTGTTATGCCAGATAACACAACTAACATTTTATGCGCTTGTTACTTCAAACGCTTAACACGTTCATTAGGTTCAGGTTTGGTGTGAACAAACACCGGAAATCTTCTTTTAAGTGGGTACTGCTTTTACGCTAAATATGTGACATAATTTTGTAAAGAGATTTTGAATTAATTTGATTTTAAGCTTACTTAAGTAGTTTAGTATAAAATTATGATTTGTGGTGCCATACAAGTAATCCATAACACTCGTCTCTTCTTGGCTAGGCTAACGTCCAATGGAAACACAACAAATATTGAGTGAACGATACATTTCGCCAACTTGAGGGGTAAGAGGAAGTATCAATTAGATACTTTCCTTGTTAATGGAAGTTACACAGAGGGTAACAAACAAAACATATAGTATGGTAAGGGATGTGCGTGTTTACCTTGTGTCTGACTAGCTATCCACCAGTTACGAGTTCATACGACAAAGTTCTATCACCCTTTGTGGCATCGATCTAGCCTGGAGTGCCTGCTGGAGTTCCCACGCTTTGGACTGATCCTTGAGCTTCTCCCTTTATGTTTAAAAGCAGTTTCCTTGTGGTAAAATGGAAAGCTTAAAAGTATTTAATAGGTCGTTTAGACAACCTATAATAACACTTTTCACACAGCTCTGTTCTACCAGTAGTTTTTCCCTAGATTTCTTAAAGAACTGAAGAACTCAATACCATAGCTGGGATCTGAACCACAGGCCCTCCGCTTACCAGGCGGGTGCTCTGACCATTAAGCTACTGTGACAAGCTGCCAGAATGACATCGAATTCTCCAACCAATTCGTATTTCTCCTGGTAAACCACAGAGGCAGTCTCACATCAGAGACAATTACTCCAATGTTGATTTGCTATCCTAAGTAGTCAATGTCTCGGGATTAAATAACCTTCAGGTGGTAATTATTATTTACTTATGCCAAAAAATTTACTGTTGGTGTTTTTAAACACACAAGCCGTGTGTGGGCAAAGTAGAGCACCCACCTGGTAAGCGGAGGGTCTGTGGTTCAGATCCCAGCTATGTCATTGAATTTTTCAGTTCCAGTTCTACCTCTCAAACATTGCCCACACATGGCCTGTGTGTTTAAAAACACCAACAGTAAGTTTGTTGACATAAATAAATAACATTACACCGTTTTACAGGTTTTAATGGCGGTCCTTAGACACTATTGCTATAGAGATTGAATTTCTTGGAACCAGTGATGTAACCATCCGTGTCATCAGACTTGACATGGTTAGCCGAATCATCCGACTGCCAGCCACACCCGATATTCACATGGGAGATAAGAAGGTCATATGACCAGAATCACCCTTGCACACGCCCGAATGTCTGTTTACTAGGTCTATAGTTTGCCGCACATAGTAGCCCGTCACATTGTACACAAAACGAACTTAGTAAAATGCAAAGGTATCATGACTATTTAACGAGGCCTTCGTAGCTTCCCCTTTTTACCGTCTCCTTGCTCCTCACAAATGACAGCACTATTCATGCCACATGCTAGTTATAAGTAATGACACGTCGGCCTGAAAGGAAAGTATTGATTTTTTCTAGGCGCTCAGTAAATCATTACTCATTAAGCTCCACTGTTGTTTGCCTCACAGCATGTCATATACATCAGAAACTACACGTGGTCAATAACGAGCTGGTAACACAGTTCGACAAATGTCAGAAGCTGTACAAATTTACAGAAATGTAATTAAAATTTAATGCCACCCAAGAAAGGCTGTTTATTGCATACGTATTAGAAGAAAACCTTCCATTTGGAAGCAGAAACTGCATTATAACATAACGTAATATACAAATATGTTATAGATACTTTGATGCGATTTTTAATTCCGGTATAAATATAGGCAGAATTTGCAGCAGAATTATAGTGTTTTTTTTTTAAATATTTTTCAGTGTAATATTGCATTATGTGTATTGTAAAGCTTTACACATTTTCGTGATTCTAAGGATAAAGTTGGTTTTTCTTATAACACAAAACCGTTTAACTTAATAAAGCCTGCTTATTTCGAGCAATATTTGCAACGTTTACCACAACAGTCCAGAATTTGGAGATAAATCTAAAGAAGGATAAATGTTGGCTTTGCTAGGAGGTCAGGTATATCCACAGCGCCACGTCTCTAGACCCATATTGGAACTGTCATTGGTCACTAGTTAAGCCTCATCCCGTAAGACGATAAGGAACTGAGAAGTGATCCCGAACAGTGCATATTACTATTTTATGGTGGGTTCACCTTGGCTGTAATCTTGACATTCACCGAGCGAGGTGGTACTGCGGCAACGTGTGCAGCTTGCATTCGGGAGGTCCCGGGTTCGATTTCCGTCGATCTACCACTCTCTCTTGGGATTCCTTTCCCTTCATTTCTCATTTTCCTCCATTGTCACCTTGCAGGTTTGGTTAGTAGTGCGGTACGTTCCGGCGAATGCGGACAGATATCACAGATGCTGACGCTCTGGGTACCCTTCCCTGACCCCTCCTGGAAGTTGCTACCCAGGCTGCAAGGGTCGCCTGGTCGCCTTCTCCCTGGTTAGGGGAAAACACTTCGGTTGTGCGCAAGGTGTCAATATCTGTAATTGTTAGGGACTTCTGTGCGTCTCTGGGCTTCGCTGGCTGTGTTCTCTGACCAGCCTACGGTCTCATTTCATCTCATCTCTTCTCCCTGGGGTGTGGTAGCCCTCAAAAATGCATATCGTGGCCGCGGTGGGTCGAGGTGTCCCCTTCCGTTCCCACACACACACACACACACACACACACACACACACACACACACACACACACACACACACACACACACACACACACTGGGGCATTCAATTTCCTTGTTCAAGTAAAATTGCCGGAAATCAGAATGCCGAGCTCCATAGAGCTCGCCTGTGTCTGGATCCATGATTTAGATAGGAGCTTTTAGGCCGTGCTGAGCTCACGTATTCTTAGCGATACAAGCTTGGTCCTCATGTACCAAGGGATGGAACTAACTGTATGTATGCAAGGAGTTGAGAATAAGTGTAGCAGACGTTTCTTTTTGACTTTCTTAAAGACTTTGTGGTAGTATATAACTTTTTCGAGATTCTAAAACCTAAGAGTATCAAGTCTTGTCAGAAACCCAAAAATATTCCACATAAGAATCTTCGTCGAACTTACAGGAACACAATATGGAAATTACTCGCACAATAGCTCAGTTTTAAACGATTTTAAGCCCCCCAATTCACCCTTTACGTGATTAAAAATGTTCAAGTTTGCAGTAAAGTACCGATAACGATACAGAATTGATATGGGGTGACATGGGTATGTGAAACCCTCTAAAACTCCCCAGTTTTAAAATATTTGGCAACATCCCTGTCATTTGCTGTCCGGAAGAAGGTAACTTTTCAATGACCAAATAACGGCCACACACATACACGCAGCAAAGAATTTTAGCGGCGCCGTGGCCGAGCGGTTAGCGCGCTCGCCTAGCACCTAGGCGGCCCGGGTTCGATCCCAGGGACCCGCATGTGGTATTCGTGGTGGACGAAGCGGCGTCGGGGCGGGTTTTCTCCGGGTGCTCCTGTTTCCCCCGCCATCTCATTCCACCGGTGCTCCATCTTCATTCCATGTATCATCAGTGTCACCGCCTGTGGTGCCGTAGTAGTAAAAGCGGGCGTTAAACACTACAACAACAACAAGCAAAGAATTTTGAGTTGGGAATAATTATGTTATGGCGCAGATACTGAGATAATTCCTCCTTATCCTCTGTATTCTCAGGCCAAAACACACATTTTAGAAACAAAGTAGGTATCTGCTTTGAAGCATATTTCATGATAATGTACTTCCATTGTTAAGGGCACTGGAAGGTTATTTTTAGCACCACGAGGTTAACTTACACCAATATTTAAAATTTAAATATAACAGCTACTAATGATTAGAATAAACAAAAATTTGGTGTGATTATAGTTCAAGCATTTGTGCATGTAACTACTGCATAATAATTAAATTACATTCACAGAATTCCATGCAAAAGGGGCATAAAGCACACTATGTATTCTGAAAAAAATGTTACACCTCATACTTCGGGTACACTTTTCTTGTAGGATTTTAAAGCTACAGGCACCAAATTTTTATCTGAATAACATAAAGCATAGCTTGACATCGCTGATTAAACACAAATCCTATGCACTTTGTATTTTGCACATAAAGAATTATGTAATTCTATATAGGAAAAATATGGTAATATTTTTAAGCATTACATTTTTTTTCTCCACATTATAGCTCTAATTCACAAAAGCTTTAACCAGCTGTACTCAACAAACATGGATAAATAAGCACTAAACATTTGATATCAATATCTCTTAGAGTTTTTGAGGAATGTGTACCTGAAGTGTGAAAAATCAAGGTTTCGGGAAATTGCGATCAAAGCTGAAGTACCATTCTTTTCAAATTACACATACTTTCAGAACATGCCTGCTCCATATTCCTGCTCACTTAAGTTTTCCTCATCTTTTCTTTTCCTTTTCTTAGTTCTAGCTTTATTTTCAAGCAACTGAACTTCCCTTTTTGCCTCTGAGAGTCGACAGGCTTCCTTCATATTCTGACTAACTTTTATACCCATTCTTTCCATCACTGTAAATCTACCACTGCAACCATCATTATAACAAATAACACTATACCTATGTTATATATATCATGTTAAAGCTGAAGAATTATATATTTTTTAACATTAAGAACAGAAAATCGATTTTTTGAAGTCAATCGACCTCCCAGTGCCCCAGGTGAAGCGAATGCACATGTCCACCCCAAACAGTCGGTATTGTAACATTTGTTGTCACCTACATGCAAGATAAAGCTGGTTAAAGATACAGAACGGGAGTTACTTGACTCAAATTTCGATAAGAAGATGTTTGAACGTATAGTGAACAGGAGATGAAACACTAGTGTAGAGGGCGAGGATGCCCTGTACCATTCCTGGGTGGTTGCTAGGCAGTTTCCAAATCTCCCCTTCCTCGCCATATCACATTCACTGCACCCTGACAAAATTGGTTTGCACGAACAGGGCCTAAATATCCTAGCTCTATGCCACAATAACGTTATAGTGATTACCGTTTGCAACGTTCCATGCCCCTTTCATTGTTCATTTGGAGCGTTATTTGTGGGGCACCAACCGAGATTTTAGCTTTTGGACAGAGCAGTATCAAGTGATTAAAAGGAGATATTTAACCTGTTTTTGGAAAGTGTCAAGAGGTTTTATTACACTAATTTGTGAATTCCTAATCTGTCATCTTATGTAAGTAAATTAGTTGCTATTTTGACATTTTGTCATTTACTGTGTCACTTTTCGTGATCACACACATTGTTCCACTGGGAACACACACAAACTGCAGGGAGGGGGAGGAAGGAGGAAGCGGGGGAGAGGGAGGAAGAATGAAAGAAACTGGCAGAAACAAAGAAGATATGAAAATATTGAATTTGGGAATGTTACCTTTAACAAGATTTCCAGTTTACAGTAGCTTGTTTTTGTAAGCAAAATTATAACTAACAGCTTGTTACACATTGCCCAAAACGAATGTTGTATTTAACAGAGAGCCGCCCAATTTCAAAATCTTCCTAAATGAATACTGCACGCCATATAGTTTATCAGTACTTTGAGCATTTCGGTGTTCTTCTTTTCCCAAGCTATGTTTAGGTCAAGGTGTGGTCCACTCTCACAGTTGGCATCGTTTCCGGGCGCCTTGTAGCTCAAACTTCATCTAGCAGTTCAGTTCTTCGTGTCTTCTCATCGATTTGTCAAGTACGCCTAAGATGGGCTCTTTCTCATATCCTTATTTCATGAATGTTCTTCTCCTGTACCGGCTTTGACTCAATGTACAATTCTGTTGGGGCTGATTTAAGTTTAGTCGAATGTTTCTCTTTTAATTGTCCATGCTTAGTTCCACACAAAATAGCAGGTACAGCCATATTAGTACAAAGTTTTAACTCACTCTCACGTCTGTTTTTATCTTCCAACGCTTGATGAACTTTTTTTCTCAAAAAATTGCTTTAAAATTATTAATTGTTGGTTTATATCAGAATGTTCACTTTGAACTGTCACACCCTAAATATTGAAAAATTTGTTAGGTGCAGCTTGGCAGGGATGATATGCACACAGGAACTCTTTACGTTCCTCGTTGACCATAGAGTTCGGGTCGGGAGGCACATAGGGTCTGAACCCCGCCATGGTCCCCTAGAAGGCTCCGGAAGAGCCAAAGACCTCGAGGTGTCGTCAAACTTGTTAAATCTTAGGGACCTCAGTCAACGTCTTTACTAGTAGTCTGGATCTGGACGCCCGGTGTCTCCTCTCACCTCATTTTACCTCCCATGGGTGCCCCTTGGGACATAAGTACAATAAGCCGAACCTCCTCCGTATCTCTTCTTTTCCTATTCCCCCTATACCAGTTGTATCGGTTCTAAATATATTTAAAGAAATATCGATAACGCCTAGCATGTTGTGCAAGATAGCAAACTGATCAGTTTTCAAGCAGGAACCTCTGTCTGGAAATACACGGTTTGGACGCTAGAGAGCGTCGAAGTCTGAGGACGAACGGTTATGACAGTTTGTTAACATTCGTTTTGGTATCTTAATACGGAACGAATGAAACTCTTTAGCCATCTGTGTATTGGAATGAACGACCAGAACCTAATACCATTCCTGCGCATGCGCTACATTCCTCCATAGAGTCCTTGGTACGCACTCCACTGCGTTACTTGTGTAGTTTCCAGTACAGTAACAGTGCGACACAGCCGCTGAAACGGCCGACTTGAACTCCAGCGCACTTTGATGTAAATATGCGAGTGAGTGGTGTTTAAGGGCCCGTCGACAACTAGGTCATTAGAGCCCGTAAATATGTGACATCACTTCAACTTCGTATAGTGAAATCGATCGATTGGTAGAGGTGAACCAGTTCCATGATCCGATCTGACTCCTCCCGACTATTTTCTGTGAAGTCGTCAGTGGAGAACCTTATGGCTCGAATCCACGGAGCGATTGAAAAACCTTCAAAGACAACCGCACGTATTGGGTCATGTGCACCGCCGATATATGACGCAGGAGGTACACCGTTCGAAGCCCGTTTATAATGCAGAAAGCCCAGTGTTGGGTTTATTGAAGAAATGTGAACGTACACCATCTCAAGCTTCGATGCGCTACAGCGTCCAAACCGTCCATTTCCGGACAGGGTTCCTGTCTGAAAACCAATCAGTTTGCCGTCCCGCACTACATACTAAGTGTTGTCGGTGTTTTTTGGGACATCCTGTATACTAGCCATTAGCTACCACTCAACATTTCGGAAGTTGCATTTTTGCAGCACTGGGTTTATCGTATTTCCTACCAAAATGACGCGCATAGACCTAAAGTGATGTTAATTCCTGAGACGTGAAACGATTTTTCATTTGAAGAGATATGGAATTTCGATTTTGGAATGAATCGCGAGGAAGGGGCTTAATTTGGAAACTCGTTGTGTGGGATTATTTGCAGCAATATCCCCAGAACAGCATTGCTCATAAAATCCTTTGCGAACGTGGTTACGAGCAATATGAAGTTTTACTGCAGTAATTGGCTCGTGTGGTCGTTTTGGCTGCGCTAATCCAATTGGCCGTAACTCCCCTCAACAACTGGAGTGAAAACTAATACGCAGCCCGCTTTAATGACTTTTAAATAAAGATAAAATTGTTCCCGTTAAAATGTAATTGTATAGTCCAAAAGCGTGTTATTTTGAGTAATCGGCTTACATTTCATGCAGGAGCGTAGGCTGAGCGAAATAAATAAAATTTAAAGAAGTTGCTTTCCATACGATGCGCTATGCCCAAAAATGGGTTTCTGACACACCAATCTCATTTTGATGTTTGGTATTGTAGCGAAAATAACGTCTGTTTATAGCCATTGGGAATTACTCTGGGTTGCTGTTAGATGTTTTAGCACTTTTACATTCGTTTTGAAATCACTCATAGCAAATAAACATTAAGCAGCTTTTGGGTGGAAGGAAGCGAATCCCATTTAGTCCTTTTATACAACAGAAAAATCTTAACACATATTGCACATAATGTAATTTTATAATTACACAATTTTATAACAAAAATGTCCAAAGTAAGTGAATGTGCATTGTATTTTTCAAATACCTAATCACTAAAGTACGGATTTCTAAGCACAATAAAACAGTAAAATAAACAAGCAATTAAGCACGAAAAATGATTAAAATAAGCACCAAATTAAGCAAAACCGAATATAATCAGATATGATGATAAATAATTTCATCGGCCACGTCGTAGCCGAGTGGTTAGACCACTCGCTTCTCACCAAAGTGGCCCGGGTTCGAGCTCAGGTAACCGCATGTGCGATTCGTGGTGGACGAAGCGGCGCTGGTGCAGGTTTCCTCCGGGTTCTCCGGTTTCCCCCACCATCACATTCCACCGGTGCTCCATCTTCATTCCATGTATCATCAGTGTCACCGCCTGTGGTGCCGTATGTAGTAAAAGCGGGCGTTAAACACTACAAAAAATAGTTTCATAGAACTCTTACCTTGTAGAACGCTGTGAGAGTACACAAGGAAGGTGATCCTGAGATTTTTTTGTCTATCAGTGAAAAATGATTTCCATAGTGGAAATATTCTTTCGATGTAGCATTACGTCACGTGCGCATGAGAAACGCACTACACTTCGGCGAATTTATGTATATATTACTTCACCAGAAACCTTTTTATAAATTTTACACAGAATTCTATAATCGGAATTTTTCTGTGGTAGCTGATTGAGTTTGTAGAACGCAATTTTTGCAACTCCGTTTATTTCTGACAACAATGTTATCTACTGAAATTTCGTGAATTTGGGAAAGTGAATGTTCTAAGGAATTATTTCGAGCTTCCAGGTGCTTTAAAATGTCAAGTATTTTGGAAAAATGCCATTCTTGCACAACACGGTGCTGTTTGGGCCTCGGGGAATCCCCATCCTTGTCCATGTTATCATTGCGATATCTCAGGCAATAACTGACTGATGAATTGACTCTCTACCCAATCGCAGCAAGTTTTTTCTCCTTGCAGTATTATTTCACAACTCCTGCTATACCCTAGCATTTTTTCCTTACGCATTTAGCCGAGAAAATAATGAATCACTGATAAATCACGGATAAATGTGAAATATGCGCTTTAAATCTACCGTCTTGGGTAAAATATGCTGTTTTAATTAAACATCGTAAAATCAGTAAGCAAAAACGTTTTTCTGCGAAATAGGCATAAAGAACCACAAATAAACATAGTGAAAACCGCTCATCTAGATGTGCCTTCTGCTTATCCTTAAAAGTGTGGAAAAAGTTAGGCATTTTGCTCAGAAATCCGGACTTTACTTAGAACCACAGTATTACGAACATTGTGTTTCATAACGTGGCATATTCTATAAATATTTAAGAAGTTATAACAATTATTTGATGTACAGAAACCGGTTCCTACAGAAAACAATATATGGAACTTCAATTAGGTATAGTGCAAACATAAGTTTGACTGTTTGAATTATAGTGTTAAACATTCTACTTAATATCTTAAAAAATCGGTTTTATTAGGAATATTCCAAGCATCGTGAGGAATGTAAATCTCACCCACGAGATGGAGGGAGCAACGGAGAGAGGTGGGGGGGGTGGGGGGGGGCGAGTTAATGGAAAGTGGAGAAAGACAGACAGATTCTGTGGGAGTGAGTGAGAAATAGTTAGGACCTCCTTTATGAACATAGAGCCCAAATGGAATTTAAAAAAAAAAAACAAAAAAAAAAAAAAACAGATAGTGTCCATGGCTGAAGCTTCCGATATTATAGTAGGCACAGCTTATTGAGACACCCCAAAAAACCACCTTGACGTTTTTCCCCATTATAGTGCATATATAGTGCACATACTAGGAGATTTTAATACTAAAGCGGGCAAAGAGGAAAAAAACACTCTACATGAAGTGTCTAGTAAGAATGGTGAATGATTAAGCCAATTTGCAATAGCCAACAGTTTATTTATTGTGAGCACGCAATTCCAACATAAAGACATCCACAAAGGTACATGGATCTCCCCTGATAGGTTAACAGTAAATCAAATAGGCCACGTATTGGTTCCACAAAGCATAAGAGAATTAATAACTGATGGAGTACAATACGTTTAGAAAATCCTCAAAAGGTTAAGGAATATAAAGAAGCATTGAGCAAAAAGTTAATAAATGAGCAATTCCGCGTGTGACCAACTGACAGTTACACTACATTTTCTTCTTAAAATGTCTGTCTAATGGTCAATTTGGTGTAAAAATTTTATTTTAACATCACCTTTTGTATTATGTCATCAAAGAATGTTATGTCTGATTACGAGGTCCCCTCTAGTTTCTTCGTGCTGTGGAAGTACGTATACGTACAACTCACTCATTCACTCAATCACTTAATCACTCACTCGTTCACTCACTCGCTCACACACTCGCTCACTCACTCGCTCACTCATCCGCTCGTTCACACACTCACTTGCTCACACACAACTCACTCACTCGCTTACTCACTCGCTCACTCACTCGCTCACACACAACTCACTCACTCGCTTACTCACTCGCTCACTCACTCGCTCACTCACTCGCTCACACACTCGCTCACTCACTCGCTCACTCACCCGCTCGTTCACACACTCACTTGCTCACACACAACTCACTCACTCGCTTACTCACTCGCTCACACACTACTCGCTCACGCACTGGCTCACTCACTCGCTCACTCACTCGCTCACTCACTCGCTCACTCACTCGCTCACGCACTCACTGGCTCACTCACTCGCTCACTCACTCGCTCACTCACTCGCTCACTCACTCGCTCACTCACTCGCTCACGCACTCACTGGCTCACTCACTCGCTCACTCACTCGCTCACTCACTCGCTCACTCACTCGCTCACTCACTCGCTCACGCACTCACTGGCTCACTCACTCACTGGCTCACGCACTCGCTCACGCGCTCGCCCACTCTCTCACTCACTCACGCACTCACTCACTCACTCGCTCACTCACCCGCTCGTTCACACACTCACTTGCTCACACACAACTCACTCACTCGCTCACTCACCCGCTCGTTCACACACTCACTTGCTCACACACAACTCACTCACTCGCTTACTCACTCGCTCACACACTACTCGCTCACTTACTCGCTCACGCACTCACTGGCTCACTCACTCGCTCACTCACTCACTGGCTCACTCACTCGCTCACTCACTCACTCACTGGCTCACTCACTCGCTCACTCACTCGCTCACTCACTCGCTCACTCACTCGCTCACGCACTCACTGGCTCACTCACTCACTCACTCGTTCACTCACTCGCTCACGCACTCACTGGCTCACTCACTCGTTCACTCACTCACTCACTCACTCGCTCACTCACTCGCTCACTCACCCGCTCGTTCACACACTCACTTGCTCACGCACTCACTGGCTCACTCACTCGCTCACTCACTCACTCACTGGCTCACTCACTCGCTCACTCACTCGCTCACTCACTCGCTCACTCACTCGCTCACGCACTCACTGGCTCACTCACTCGCTCACTCACTCGCTCACTCACTCGCTCACGCACTCACTGGCTCACTCACTCGTTCACTCACTCGCTCACACACTCGCTCACTCACTCGCTCACTCACCCGCTCGTTCACACACTCACTTGCTCACACACAACTCACTCACTCGCTTACTCACTCGCTCACACACTACTCGCTCACTTACTCGCTCACGCACTCACTGGCTCACTCACTCGCTCACTCACTCACTGGCTCACTCACTCGCTCACTCACTCACTCACTGGCTCACTCACTCGCTCACTCACTCGCTCACTCACTCGCTCACTCACTCGCTCACGCACTCACTGGCTCACTCACTCACTCACTCGTTCACTCACTCGCTCACGCACTCACTGGCTCACTCACTCGTTCACTCACTCGCTCACTCACTCGCTCACTCACTCGCTCACTCACCCGCTCGTTCACACACTCACTTGCTCACGCACTCACTGGCTCACTCACTCGCTCACTCACTGGCTCACTCACTCGCTCACTCACTCGCTCACTCACTCGCTCACTCACTCGCTCACGCACTCACTGGCTCACTCACTCGCTCACTCACTCGCTCACTCACTCGCTCACGCACTCACTGGCTCACTCACTCGTTCACTCACTCGCTCACACACTCGCTCACTCACTCGCTCACTCACCCGCTCGTTCACACACTCACTTGCTCACACACAACTCACTCACTCGCTTACTCACTCGCTCACACACTACTCGCTCACGCACTCACTGGCTCACTCACTCGCTCACTCACTCACTGGCTCACTCACTCGCTCACTCACTCACTCACTGGCTCACTCACTCGCTCACTCACTCGCTCACTCACTCGCTCACACACTCGCTCACTCACTCGCTCACTCACCCGCTCACTCACTCGCTCACTCACTCACTCACTCGCTCACTCACTCGCTCACTCACTCGCTCACTCACTCGCTCACTCACTCGCTCACTCACTCGCTCACTCACTCGCTCACTCACTCGCTCACTGGCTCACTCACTGGCTCACTCACTCGCTCACTCACTCGCTCACTCACTCACTCACTGGCTCACTCACTCGCTCACTCACTCGTTCACTCACTCGCTCACACACTCGCTCACTCACTCGCTCACTCACCCGCTCGTTCACACACTCACTTGCTCACACACAACTCACTCACTCGCTTACTCACTTGCTCACACACAACTCACTCACTCGCTTACTCACTCGCTCACACACTACTCGCTCACTTACTCGCTCACGCACTCACTGGCTCACTCACTCGCTCACTCACTCACTGGCTCACTCACTCGCTCACTCACGCACTCACTGGCTCACTCACTCGCTCACTCACTCACTGGCTCACTCACTCGCTCACTCACTCACTCACTGGCTCACTCACTCGCTCACTCACTCGCTCACGCACTCACTGGCTCACGCACTCGCTCACGCGCTCGCCCACTCTCTCACTCACTCACGCACTCACTCACTCGCTCACGCACTCACTCGCTCACTCACTCGCTCACTCATTCGCTCACACACTACTCGCTCACTCACTCGCTTACTCACTCGCTCACTCAGTCACTCGCTCACACACTACTCGCTCACTCACTCACTCATTCACTCAATCATTTAATCACTCAATTGCTCACTCACTTACTCGCTCGCACACTACTCGCTCATGCATTCACTCGCTCACACACTCACTCGCTCATACAGTCGCTCATTCACCCACTCACTCGCTCCACACTCACCCACTCACTCTATACTCACTCACTCACTCACCCACTCGCTCCACCCTCACTCACTCACCCACTCGCTCCACACTCACTCGCTCACTCACCCACTCGCTCCACACTCACTCGTTACTCACCCACTCGCTCCGCTCACACACTCATTCGCTCACTCACCCACTCTCTCACTCGCTCACTCAGTCAATCACTCGTTCACTCCTTGCACGGTTGAAATACAATTTACATATTTACACAATTACTATTTTCCTTGTCTTTCAGTAAGTTATACTTCACCATCCCTGATCCTCTATTCTGAAAGTGGGACATTTTAAATACTTCAATGTTCTTCAATAAATTTAAGCATGTGAGTTTCAGGGGAGGCTTGAATGTTGTGACACCGGCCGCGACGCACAACAAAGGACGGACCTCATATCAGATAGCAGGCGCCGCGTGTATCAAAGGTGATCAAGGTCAAACTGCCTCGCGTGAGTGTTTGTAAAGACGTGAAAACAATCAGAGCGGCAGAACCAAAATATATTTTCGAGATTATCTGGGAGGCGTCTGGCGGCCAGGAATTTGTAGAAGTTCCAGAGAAGGTTGTAGGAGAGAAGTCCATGTTACATCCTCACTATATAAGGAGGCGAGGCGGCGAGAGGGGAGGAGTGAGTTAGTAGATGAGTCGTCGCAGCCGGCACTTTTTAGCATCAGTGTATGGTCGCCGTGAGAGATAACGAAGCAGTTAATGAGTGTTGAGTGATCATATCGTCAGAGTTAATTTTTGTGAGACAAAGAGAGGAACGAAAGACAGAAAATTGTGTGTTGGGGTTACGAGAAGACAATAGCTGCGAGTTGTAATATCACGAAGGACTGTACACCGTGTTAACGTCAGTAGCACAGAACTGTGTATTTCTGCAAAAGATAGAAGAGAATAAAATGAAAAAAATAACTGGACTACACTTTTGTTATTTCGTTGCAATATTTTAATTCTCAGTCTGCTTTAGGTATATGTAATATTTGAATGACGGTGCTGCAGGGGAAGGGCCGATCAGGCTTACAATGCAAATGATTGCACTTTTCCAAATGTATGATACACCTCGTCATTATGAATGTTCCCTGTTTTGCGTTCTGGTGGGCAGAGTTGTTCTCCATGTATATTTTATCACACTGTGAATAATATTTCAATCTAATCATAATGTAATCCTCAATTCGCCCGCAGAGAGAGAGAGAGAGAGAGAGAGAGAGAGAGAGAGAGAGAGAGAGAGAGAGAGAGAGCTACACAATTTCACTGTTTAGCGTAATTCGTTTCATACATTCAACAGCCATACCTTGCCTCACTCTCGGCATTCAGAGCGTCCATGTTTCTCACGATATTACAAAATTAGCAAGTAAAAACCTTAATGCTGCACAATGGCATGGTTTAACCCTGCTGTTATCTTTGGCTCAATTGGACCCGACCACAAATTTATCCTTGTGTTACTAATTTAAACTTAATAGCTGATACCTGTAATTTTATATATTTGTTTCTCTTCATATGCACTACTCATAAAAGCTGTATTTCGTAATTTTATAATTGTAATTGTTACACTTGTGTTTTTGGGTCATAATGACCCGATTGCTTTTGAAACTAGTTACTACATGTTTTACATTAAATTTCACGTGTCTCTATGAACAAATCCATGTGTATGTCAATGTGCACAACAATGTAGCGGCGGTTTGCTTTTGCAACAATGGAAATATATTACATATTCATCATCTTGTTACTATTATTAGTATTAATATTATTAATATTATTGTTATAATTACTATTATAATTATTAGTATCATCATCAGCTTTTTATATTCAAAAGAAACATTACCGTATCTTTTCTTGCATTTTGTTCAAAGTTTTATAATCAACAAAAGCATACACATTATTGTATTCTGCCGTTATAATAAAGGTTATACTTCAAAATAAATATTTTGTTATTTATTTATATTTGGATATTTCTGTTGAAAGTATTTATCCATTTTATTGTATTGTACAGTCATGGAAAAAATGACTGAGCGCACTAGGAGAGCAGAATATTTTGAAGTTCCACGTCGTGTTGTAGCGCGGTTCACACAAGTCGATATTCCAACATACAGCTGAGTTTGTTGATTGTCTCTGTTGCATATGTTATCATCTATCGGACACACAAACAGCCTGTGTCGTGATTCGGCATTCGCATTTGTATTTGCGGGTATGTATACAAGTGCGAGCGGTTATTGAAGACACAGACTACTTGAGTGTCCAATATACGATAATATATGGATCAAAGACTATAAATAAATACGTAGGTAGGTATGTGGGTGGGTGGGTAGGTAAGTGGGTAGGTGGGTGGGCCGGGTGGGTCGGTGGGTAGGTGACTAAGTAAATAAGTAAATAAGCTGAGCTGCATTTTGGAATATCGACCTGTGTAAACCACACTGCCACACGATATCAAACTTTAAAATATTCTGCTCTCCTAATGCAATCACTTTTTCCATAGCTGTACTATGAAATAGGCTAATAAGATAGGTACCAAAGTTGCGTTACATAATAGTAATTTATCTGCCTTAAGCAAGAAGTAACTCCAAGCTAATAACAATTAGAATACTTCCTTATCACTGATTCTTAGGATTTTCTTCATCGGGTCATTATGATCCGAAGGACCAAGAGTGTGCACTGTTTTTAAGGAGAACACAAGGGTTAAATATATAGGTTTCGTCCAGAATCAACTGCTTGGTAAAGGCACGTATAACACATGTAAGATACAAAGTTTCACTTCGATAGGTTTAATCGTTTTTTGAAGATGGCAATGCAAGTGGCAACGCTGAGCTGATTGGATTAGTCCTCCCACATGCTAGCGGCCTGTATTGCACCCTTGCACTGCCCTCAGATGTAAACAAAACACTCCCCCAGTTCACCCTACCGCTGAGGCGGCTGCTATCTCGGGTAAATGCTATTCCTGACATGTGAATGTTACTGAAACGATGTATTCGTTCACGTAATAGTGAAGATTCAGTTAACCGTCCGTTAGGCCCACGTCGTGGTAGAACATCTAGTCGCCATGTTTTTGTGCTTATATGCTTCCATTTTTATTGTATTTTTGCTTCATTTCCATGTTTAGCTTCATTTAGCTTAAATATGCAGAGTTTTCATTAGCATTGTATTACTAGGTTCAGCAAAGATAAACAAAACGTAGTATATAGCACTATACATTATAGTTTGTACTGCATTACATGGAAAGGTAATAAATTGCGATGTTCAGGTACACAGCTTGTAAATTGAAATGTACTCTCAATAATAGTAATAATAATGATGATGATGACGATGATGACTACAGAGACAGAGACAAAGACAAAGGACAAAAGGCAACGGACAAGGGACAAAGGACAAGGGACAAGGGACAAGGGGCAAGGGACAAGGGGCAAAAGACAAGGGACAAAAGATAAGGGACAAAAGATAAGGGACAAAAGACAAGGGACAATGGACAAGGGACAAAGGACAAGGGACAAGGCACAAGGGATAAAAGACAAGGGACAAGGGACAATGGACAAGGGACAAAGGCCAAGGGACAAGGGACAAAGGACAAGGGACAAGGGACAATGGATAAGGGACAAAGGACAAGGGACAAATGACAAGGGACGAGGGACAAAGGACAAGGGACAAGGGACAAGGGTCAAAAGACAGGGGACAAAGGACAAGGGATAAGGGACAAAGGACAAGGGACAAGGCACAAGGGACAAAAGACAAGGGACAATGGACAAGGGATAAGGGACAAAAGACAAGGGACAATGGACAAGGGACAAAGGACAAGGGACAAAGGACAAGGGACAAGGCACAAGGGACAAAAGACAAGGGGCAAAGGACAAGGGGTAAGGGGCAAAAGACAAGGGACAAAAGACAAGGGATAATGGACAAGGGACAAGGGACAAAGGACAAGGGACAAGGCACAAGGGACAAAAGACAAGGGACAAAGGACAAGGGATAAGGGACAAAAGACAAGGGACAAAAGATAAGGGACAATGGACAAGGGACAAAGGACAAGGGACAAGGCACAAGGGACAATGGACAAGGGACAAAGGACAAGGGACAAAGGACAAGGGACAAGGCACAAGGGACATGGGGCAAAAGACAAGGGACAAAAGAAAAGGGACAAAGGACAAAAGACAAAGGACAAGGGACAAAGGACAAGCGACAAAGGATAAGGGACAAGGGGCAAAGGACAAGGGACAAAGCACAAAAGACAAGGGACAAAAGACGAAAGACAAAAGACAAAGGAACAAGGGGCAAAGGACAAGGGACAAGGGGCAAAGGACAAAAGACAAAAGACAAAAGACAAAAGACAAAAGACAAAAGACAAAAGACAATGATAATAATAGTAATAATAGCAGCAACAAGAATAAATAATATGTTACCTACAAAGTACATGTTATTATCACATTGGTTGCTTTCAGCGCCTTCTTTATGCTCAGTTCGTCGCACCTGGTGTAACAAACTATCGCAGGAGCAATGAGCAATGGAAAGTCTCATATCATTCAAACCTAGCGTGCAATACATTTATCATCCACAGGCGATCCATCTGCTTTCAACTACAATTACCTTTTATTTCCTTGTTCGATAGGAAGGAGAAAATAAGAGGTATTGAGTAAATAGTAGTGCAGTGTGCAGGGGATGTGAGAAGGACGCTAAGTGAGTCATTGCTTTGACATTCCACCCACCTGTAACTGCTGTCTCCATTGTAATATTATTATAAGGCTTGTGGGAGTGTCTACTGCGTCACCTTTCCCCTTTACGGTCTTTATAATGTATGACCACCTTTAACATGAGCAGCTTAGACGCGTATTTATTGCTCTGGATGTTACAAACCCGGTTTGTGTATTTCATTCTACCAACTGTGATTCGCTCCTTGCTTTGTGTTAGGTTATATTTTGTTTTGCGTACTTTGCATGATTGGGACCAACACGGGTAGCCGAAGTCGTGGTACAATCTCTTACGGAGGTGTTTTTTTCAGTCCTTATACCTGGCTAATGCCGGGAAGGTACCCTGAACCTGGGACTGAAGCATTTCCTTCTTAATTCCCCTTTCCAATTAGTTCACTTCAGATATCATCAGTGGGCACCTATGACGCCACGTAAAGTAATAACAGGCGTTGAAAATCGCTATAAATGATTGGCAAATCCTTTTTACTGTAACAAAATGGCAATTTCACAAATCCCATTACTGACACCAATGTAACTAAAACGACAAGGTCCAGTCCAGTTACTCGTCTATCACTTAATTCTTCTACAAAATGTTTGCATAAATACACAGTTCCCTTTTGTTCATGTAAACACAGCCTACGGTCTTTCGTGATACTACAGCTCACAACTACTTTCCTCTCCTAAGATTGACTCACTCCTTTTGTCTTTCTTCAGCTTCCCTGCCTCTCAAACAGCTGACTTTGACGGTACAATCACTCGACAGTCATTAACAGCTTCGCTATCTTTCTTTTGACGTGACCGTACACACGCAGCTGAAACACACATACACATAAAAACTAAAAACTGACTGATTTCCGTCTGTAACTAAGTCCTCTCGTCCCCTCGGCTCCTTGTGTAGATAGGATGACGTAAGAAGGGATTTTCTTGAACTTTTACAAATACGCCGGCCCCCGGACACGTCTCGAATTATCTAGAAAACCCCTTTCGGTTCTGCCGCTCTGATTGTCGTCACGTATTTGCTCGCGTGAGTTAGCCCGCCCTTGAGCGTCTTTGATGCATGTACCACCAGTGGGATGGTACAACCTCGCCCCGATCGTCCTTTGTGTGAGCCGCGCCTGGCGTCACAATACGTATTTCCTCTTTTTCAAGGTGGTGATAGGGTACGGAGGCACTACCTCCTAAGCCCCTCTTGTTTATTAAGGACGGGTTAAGATACACTCAGATACCTATTACTCCAGGGAAAGATTAAATTACATTTACCATGTGTGTTCAGTCAATAAGAAGGAGATAATCTTTGAGACAGGTTATTCCTTATAAGCCCTCAAACAGGTTTTATTTACAGGACAAAGGTAATTTAAGTTTGAAATATGTTACCATATCGTTGCCGTAAGAATCGTTGATACATTTAAAGTTATAAAGAAAACAGAATTACATTTAAAATGTTTATGAGAGTTTATTCCAAAAATATTGAATGTTGATTATTTAGAAAAGAGTTAGAATTTATTTCGATGTAAAAACAAAAGAATATTAAAATATAGAGATTTTGGAAAACGATAGTTATCTATTGAGGATAAAAAAAACAACGCTTCGAAAAATTGAGAAAAGACGATGTAATGTAACAAATATGTGCATGGCAGAAGAACACAAAATGGTTGATGAATCTAACATACCATGCCCGATAACGGGAACGATTTAAGTAAAAGTTAACCAATTTTTCTTTTCCGTTCCCCAGGCTTGGGGAAACTTCCGTTCGATTGTGAACACTCCCATTTGAAAACATGTATTTCAACTTTCTGGTTCTGGTTATCGTTAGCGTTACCCCTGGTTATGAACCAGCCTTTAAGTTACCATGCTGCTCCGAATCCAACACAGTTTAAATTTGTTCTGTATTAATTTGTCTTAAAAGTTTGTTCTCAGGGTCACAACAAGCTTAGCTGAAAATTGACATATATTTTTTTAAAGTATTTATTTTGATTTTGAAATTTAGTAGGATTTGAAGCTTTCGGAGCGATGATTATTAAAAAGAGCTTCTGGGGTACCAGCTTTGCGATGTTGATAAATTTGCTCGAGCTTTCGGCCATGTTTACTCTATGCCCTTCTTCAGGAAGTGATACATTTCCCTTGCCCGGGTGGTGAATATATTCTCCGGGCGGAGGGGCCGGAGCTATTTGACTACTTTGGAATTTAGTGTTATAAATATTTGAACACAAAATAATTTGTGGCACTCGTTAAAAGTTACGTAGTAAACCACGCATAAACTTAATTTTGGTGTATTATATTAGTTCACAGACGTCATTATTTGATTTTTACTTTCTCTACTACATATAGTAAAGTAGAGGAAGTATTGTATTCCACCCACAAATTCGAAGCCGAAATTTCTCTACAAATATATATTTTGAGAACCCCTGAATCAAAAAGAAAAGCATTTTTAGAAAAAGGTCCGTGTGTGTGTTTGTGTGTGTGTGTGTGTGTGTGTGTGTGTGTGTGTGCGTGCGTGCGTGCGTGCGTGTGTGTCAGTCTGTGGACAGCACAACAAAAACGAAAAGTCGGTTAAAGACCAAAGTTGTTACTTAAGTTTAATGTCTTTCAAGGGTGCGACACGAAGAAAATTCCTGCACATTGGAAAATTTTGATTTTCTCGAAAATGGCTGTAACACTTTTGATGAAAATGCCATATGTTTGAGATATTTTTATGGCAAGTGAAATTTTATATCTTGAATATTTTTGCTTAGCCTATGTTGTCCTGTTTACTCTGGATGACTTTTGCATAACTGGTAAACCGTAAGAGATCGACCAAACCTAGTATACAAAAGATGTAACTCTTGCTAAAACACACAATTTATGTCGAAATAAATTTTTTGTAGGGTGAACCATTTCGGAAATATTCCTTGTTATTTGTGTGAGTTTTGGAAAACATGCTTCCGTCGAATGGAACATCGTTATTCATGATTTATGTCTTAGTCGTGCAAGGAGAACGGAATCTAAAAGCTTTAAAAGATTTCACTATCGCTCAAAGCCTACTGTATTCCCATATTCCCCTTGTAGCTACAACAAAATAAGAATATAATTTCTGAAAATGTTTATCTCAACTAACATGAAGAAGATACAGGAATGTAAGAATGGTTACTACAGGAGTAGAGAAAATCATGTGAGTGCAATACATCAGATTTTTAGAGGTGGCGTTCGTTATGAATGAAATGGTGAATAGTCTCAATGCGTGAAGTCTGAAGGCGTTTACCATTATTTCCCCTTCTCAACTTCCACCCTTAGCATTTTCTGATCCAAAGCTGTTCTTCTTGGCGTTATTTCCATTCTTGCCTCTCTTGAATTTCCTTCTGTTTCGTGATGAAAGACACGAAGGGCGGGAGCAACTTTCGCTGCGGAATTGAGACAATGTGTGATGCGATTGCCAGAGCAACTGAAGCCTAGGGGGGTGAGACATTGCTCACACTCCTGACTAAATCCACACAAACTTGCTCCTTCCCTAACATAAGGCAGTTACTGTACATTTTAACGGGAGGAATCTGTGCAGTCCGTAAGCTCCATGTTTTGAAACCTAAGTATCTGAAAGCTTGCACAAATACATATGTTCTTCTACACGGTTTAGGCTATGCAGCCCGTTACGGCGAAGTCATGAGTGGAGTCCATCTTCTGCGAGGTCGGCCAACATCTCGTGCTCCTCTTGAGTTGTATAGGAAGGTCCTCTTAGGTATCATTTCTTCACTCATCCTCATTGAATGTTCTGTCCATTTCTTGTTATTTGTTGTAATTTTATCTTCTAATTTATAAATATTTAGTTCTTCTCTTATTGACTCATTTCTTATTTTGTCTGCTCTTGTGCATCCTTTCACATTCCGCAGAAATAACATTTCCGCTGCTTGTATTATACTGCTATCCTTTGCTTTTAATATCCAACTTTCGTTTCCATATAACAAGAAAGGAACAGCCAATGTTTTATATAATTTAAGTTTAGAGTCTTTTCTTGTTTTCCAACCTAAAGTTCTTTTAATGGTTCCACATATAACCTGGAATTTGTAGATTTTGTTTTCTATGTATTTACCTTCTTTGTATGTAATATCGCGCCCTAAATACTTAAAGTGTGTTACTTGTTCCACTATTTTATTTTCCAAAACAATTTTAGTTCTTATTCCATATTTACCTATAAATGCCATTGCTTTTGTTTTACTTACTGATATTTTGCAGTTAGATCTATTGGCCACCACTTGGAATTTATGTGCTAACATTTATAGATCTCTTTCAGATTCTGCCATTAGTAAGACATCGTCTGCAAATAACAGGGCATTTATTCTACCCTTATTGTCAATTAATATTCCTTCCATATTAAAATGTTTTTTTCCATTCTATTAGAATGTCGTCAATATAAATGTTAAATAAAATAGGTGATAGAGTACACCCTTGTCTCAGTCCTTGATTTATTTTGAAAAACTTTTTACTGTTTCTAGTTAGCAAGGGGTCTATACAAACATTTGTCTCATAGTATAAGCTCCTAACAGTTTCTATTATTTGATTAGGGATACCTTTGTTTTCCAGGGTATTCCATAGTAGTTCTCTATTTACTCTATCAAACGCCTTTTCTAAATCTATGAATAATAGATGTATCTCCTTATTTCTTTCTCTTCTTTTTTCTATGATTTGTTTTATAGAAAATATTCCATCTGCAGAAATACATATTTGTACCCAAATACACACATGAAGATTTAAGAGGTGGAATCAGGACCGAAAAATCAATGCCATAGCCAGGATTTGAACCACAGATCTTCCAGTTATTGAGCGGCTGCTTTAACCACTAAGTTACCATGGCCAATTTGCCAGTATGACATTAAATTCCCCAGCCAATTCGTACTTTCCCGGTAGATCAAAAAGGAATCTCACATCAGAGGTAATGGCTCTAACGATTTTGATTAAAATGCCATATGTTTAAGATATTTGTATGGCAAATGAAATGCCTATTTTGAATTTGTGGCTCTAGCCTATGTAGTCCTGTTTACTCTAGATGACTTTTGAATTACTCATAAGCCGTAAGAGATAGACAAAATTTTACTATACGAAAAATGTAGATCTCGCTAAAAGACAATTTAGGTCTAAATAAATTTGTTTGTAGACTGAACCATTTCGGAGATATTCCTTGTTACTTGTGTCAGCTTCAGAACACTTAGAACTTTCGTGAAATGGAACATCGTTGTTCATTTTCTTATATGTTAAGCGTGCAAAGAGAACGCTCCAATCTTAAAAAGATTTGACTATTGCTCAAATCCTACTGCATTCTAATATTCTCCTTGTACCCACAAGGAGATAAACAATAAGGTAAATTCTGCAAATGTTTATCTCCACTAAAACGAATATATAGGAATGAGAGCCTGTAAGAATGGTTAGTACAAGAGTAGAGAAAGCCATGTGAGTGCAACACATCAGATTTTTACCAATAAATTCCAATAGAAATATTAAAAATAATTAAATGATTTACATATATTGCACACCAAAGGTTATCGAAATACTTTCGTGAGGGATCGCCGGTAAACAGAATGAAGCTTAGAAGTTTTACATGTTGTAACAGAGCAAGAGCACTTCATTAAGTTTCGTTAAACACTTAATACATAGATTTATCTGATATTAGAAACCCGCAAGGGAAGCCTGAAGGTGAGGTCGTTAATTACAACATTGCAGTCTTGCGAACTTCGCATGTTTGATTTTAAGCTTGCCGACCATGACTGCTTTCTAAGGGGCGCAGCAAAAACTCGAAACTCCTAACTTCGAAGCAAGATTTTATCTGCCTACTTAACTAGAGCAAAAATAACGTAAAACGCTCTTGGCAGAAGACTTCTATCGTTTCGTTTTGTGATGTCTAAAAAGGAATATGTAGAACTTCTGCTGCCTTTTTTTAATGCCCAGAATGTGACGTTTCTTAGCTCAGTATATTAAAATTGTTCCATTTCCATACCCGTTACTTGCTGCATTTTAATTTCCCTTCTCGCTCACGTGTGAGATATCGCCGCTTCCTTTGTCTTTTCTTCCCTGGCTTCGTCATCATCTGCTTTTCCTCCCCTACCTTTAACCTGATATTGGCCGACGTTGCTTTCCAGCCTAGGGTAGGCTTTATGTCCCACTAAGGGACTTAAACTACGTTCGTAGCACTTTCATGTGTGTGCAAAAGGGAAACAGAAGCCCTTGAACAGCTAGACGCCTGAAGAACTTCAGAAACAGGAGCCCTTGAGCAGCTAGACGTCTGACTAACTTCAGCAACCTATTGTTCTAGAAATCTGATTTAAACAACCTGTGTCTTCTCCTGAAATATTAGTTTTACTATCAATATATTGCATTGGCACTGCATTTGCGAGTCCAGTAAGTCACACGAAATTGCTTTTGGAATACTCACACACGCAGAAACTTTCATAAATACAGCTCTGGGGTACGTTAATGGTGGCAGTATTTATTATAATGCATTTAAACGACAGCAGAAGATTATAACCTAAAGATTTTAGTAGAACGGGAAAGTTTATTACATAGTGTTTTGGGCGGTGTTGTTGATCTAAAAGACGGCAAGAAACTGTTGTAACCATCACCACAAACAGACACGCCCGTAAAGGGCAGTTTTTCGACAGTGTTGTCCATCTGGGGCATATCCCTCAACATTTCATGTGTCAGTGGGGTGACGTTGATGCCTGCCTACGCCGGCGTTGTTATGCTTCCCAAGTACATTCCTAGATTCCATCAGTGTTCCTTCATTTCCTTGTCAGGCCCACCAAGGATTTGATGGCATCTAGGTATATTGTCTCCGTAAGGAGTCTCAATTGGCATCATGAGGCTGAGTGCACCCCGGACCAGACCTCTCAGCGGGGTAACACCGATCAGCAACTGCCTACTGGTAAGGGATGAGCAAGAGCAGAAGAAATATGGCGGAAATCAGCTCCGAGCGGGAATATTGCGCTGTCCGGGGTGACAGTGTCCTTCATCCCTCAGAACGATCTATGACGTAACCGTTCACTATGTCAGTACGAGGTTAACTGCATGCCTACTTTCATATACTGTGTTTTTTAAAAACTCAGGTCCTTTTCCCTTAATGCCATATAATTTAAGCTAATTTGCTAATATGGGATGTGAGACTTTGTCAAAGGCTTTTGTTTAATCGTATCACATGATTCTTGTCTCCAAACCATACACTATATACCTGTAGATATTACCGACTCCATCATGTCCCTTTCGTTAGCCATGCTGAGAGTCTGTCAATCAACCACAGTTGAACCTGCTCTATACGTAACCCAGCTCTTCGTAATTCGCATTTATACGTAAATAACTGTAGGTCCCGGCAAAATGTAATTTAGAAACGTGTTAATAAATGCTCATTTATACGTAATTCGCAGTTATACGTATTAAATTTCAGTGCAATACAAATGAGTTTTACGTAATTATAATGAGAATACGGCATACGTTTTCTTAAAAGAAGCTCGATGTGTATTTTCCTTATCTCTGTCCATAAAGACCCAACCTGAGCGGGCGGTTTTCGCGCGACAATGTCGTAGCAACAAACAAAACGTAATTTTTTCGGTATCTGATGTTTAGTGTTGAACAGCGGTTTTGTCTTTCAGTTCTCAGTTGCTTTTAATCAGCCATGGAGAACAGAAAAAGCAAATGGTACACACTAGGTATATCAGAAAGTAAAATTCATACGAGAGGTGGAACTTAATCCACACAAAACCAAAACCATAACTGCTCAGACTTAGGAATTGTTTATACCAGCTACGTATAGTCATCAGTAACAAAGTGAGATGCATATACTAAATGTAAGAAAGCAACAAGCAAAATTAACTGACTTTTTTAAAGGAGGACCAAGCTCAAAATAATGTTTTCTTCATACATATCTTTGTTTGTAAAGTGTTACACATGTAGGCCCACTATAACTTTTTTTTTAAAGAAAATATATTATAAAAATCGCAGTTCCAAGCAATCTTCCCTCTTCCCGTTGATATACACATAAATCAGGTTCAACTGTATATAAATAAGGTATAGCTTTACTATGGATACTATCTCAAACATGTTGTTAAATGTACGAACTAATGAATTCGGGCGATAATTATGTATACCTAGTTATCTTATTTGCTTTTATGCATTATTTAGCTAGAAATTTGTGTAAAAGTACCAAGCTGAAAGCATTGTTTGTACCAAGAATGCTAATTTGTGAACCGCGGTGTCATTCTCCTACTTTTCCCCTCCACCATAGTGTGTTGCGGGTGGTCGGACTTTACGGTGACATGGTGCTAAGAGAGTAGAAGATCAAATAGAAGCACAAAACAAAGGAATAGGTTAAACCTCGTGTACTCTTTTTAGCACCATAGATTTATACAAAAGTTGTTTGGTTGCAAAGTACTTCAAATGACGCATTTTTTGACATTTCAAAATCATCTGTAGTGCATAAATTGTTCATTTTGCTAAGAGTTTTATATATCCCATCGGGAGCCACATAATTTCATTTTATTTTTTCCAGGGAACTTGCTTAAGAAAGCATTTGTATTAGGTGTCTTATTATTAATGCTATTGTGAATATTGTGACAAAATTGACAGAAGTCCAGTCTACTTATTGTTTCTCATTTCGTGTTCTTTCAAAATTTTTGCACAGATACACGGTTCTCTTTTACTGACGTTAACAGAGTATTTTGTGATACTACGACTAACAAATGTTTTCTTCTCGTAGCCTTGACTCAGTCCTTTCACTGTCTTTCTTCACTTTCTCTGTGTCTCATACGCTAACTCTGATGATACAATCACTCAACTCTTATTAAAGCTTCGCCACTTCGACGACAGTACCACACACACACACACACACACACACACACACACACACACACACACACACACACACACACACACACAGCAGTCTTGTACTCATTGATACACTGACCGACTCAAAAACTGTCTGCCTTCACGCACTCCGTTAGCTTTTATACCAGCGATGACGTATCCAGTTCTTTAGTGCCAAAATGAGCCCTCGAGGAGTACCTTCACCATACTTCTCCAAAGCACCAGTTGTTCCGTAATGGTTTCAGTCACACACTATTCCTGGCCTCCAGAAACCGCCACTGCGTCCAATAGTTCGGACCCCTCTTTGTCAAATCAGAAGCGCACCTACTACCTCATTAGAACACACTGACTACCTAACAATGACAAACACGCTCGCTTATATAGCCGCTCGAATTTCCAAGTTAGTCCTAGAATATTCGGGAGGCGGGAGGAGAAAGGTCTACAGAGCAATACCGTTATCTCTCGGTGTGCTTTTCTTCTTAATCATATGTAATTTTCTATGTACTTTTTCTGAGACTATTTATGAAAAATCTATCTTTCATTACATT